>APFE031137866.1:0-24174 GCA_000404065.3 Pinus taeda
CTAAATTTGGTTAAAAATTAATGTGTAGTGTTTTTATGGCTACTAATGTGTTGTCTTGATGTGTCCATGTTGGAAATAATATTATTAGTTATATAGAGTTCTTTGAAAAATATTATTTCTTCTACTATGCTTTCCTAGAAATAATAATATTATTAAATATCATGTCCTGTATATCTCTAATAACACCAGACATAATAGGGACATGGCTCTCTTACATCACTAAGTTTGAGAGGAGAGAATTCAACACAAATTCACTATACCATTTCTATTTATGGTCTCAATATTAGTTTTGAAAACTACATTGTATTGAAAGGACTGAATTTAAGACAATTTCACTATATCATTTTTATTTATGTTCTCAATATCCATTCTCACAACTACTTTGGCCTTCCTATACACATGCTCATGAATATAATGTTTACAACAATCATTCACTACAAAAATTCATATTTCATTCTCTTCATCTTTGTCTTTTTCACATTTTGCAACTCTTTTTCTAGTTATAACTTTTTAAATTAATTTATATGACCTTGTTACATGATATCATTTTATCCTATATATTTTTCAATATAAATATCACCACCCTATTTCCTTTGGTTGCTACTTCAAATTTTCATTGACTCTTACATTTAGATTTTGTTTTTCACCTACTTATTTATTGGCCTCCAACCTAGAAATGTATACACTTATAAAAAACCTTGCATCATTAATAATTTATATGTATATCTTCCACTCAAATACTTATGTCTATTTCATTAATGTTTCGAAGTGGCCTCAACCATGTCATCCTCATGGACATTAGCTACCATTTCCTTCGAAAAGCAACCCTATATTAGGAGTATTTTTGTGATGATCATGATAGTGAGCTTCCAAATGTAGTAAGATTTGAATGCTCTCCTAGTGTATGTCTAAATCCCACCAGATTTGGTAAGGTGGAATTTTTAACCAATATGATTCCTTCCTTTATCATCCTTCCATGCACCCTACCCCCAAGCTCTATATTGAATACAAAGCCCTCGCCCTTCACTCCACATTGAAAAAAAGATCTTTTTGCCAATAGGAAATGTAGATGAAACATTTCCTTGTGTATACCCAATCAACACTCCACTTTCAAAAATATATATCTTTTCTCACATTTTCACATATATATACAATCAAAGAAAGTATTCATTCAATATATTATCAAAAAACTTAACACATGATTTCATGTTATAATTTACCTATGTTGTTGTTCAAGTTCATAATATTAGATGGATCTATGTCCCCTTCATTCACATCTTCCACAATATTGTGGTTGAGTGACACTAATTATCAAAATTATAGGAGATTTCATATTTCAAATATAATAGGAGATTGTATTAATAAATGAATCTAATTTTTTCATTTTTTCATTTCCAATTTATGGTGATACTACTTGAAAGAATCCCTAGTTGTCAACATATCTTAAATTAAAAAGGAATATAAATAAAACACATAGACAAACAATAACCCCTAATTTCCATAATTACAAGATGAAAGCACCCATATAGCTTTCATTACATCTTGTGATTATTCCAAAAGGGAATTGGGTAGCTACAAGCTTTCATTCTAGCATAAGCACTTGTTAAACTTCTAAAGGTATATCGTAATAGTATCATTGGTCAAGTCGGAATCACCTCCTTACTTTGTCTAGCAAAAATTAATCATGTCCCATCATATATTGGAATTTAAACTAGGGTTATGGGTAATAATGTATGAATTGATACATTTACTTATACTAAAGGACCATTTGATGGCAAAGGAAGCCTTTAGCAATAAATTTATACTTGTTCTTATTTATTAATATAATATAACAACCACTTACTTTCCTTCCAATATAAGAACAAATTCAGAGAGAAAAACAATAGTAAATGTATATATTGCCTTATTGGATCATGATCAATATTTTTAGGTTGCTAAAGAACCAATAAATGGGAACAAATAAAGGGAAAAATATAGAAATTATGATAATTAAAACATAGGCACCCTAAAAAAATTGATTCCATCTTCTACTTATCCCATAAGGAAATATAGTAGTAGCTCTCTTTCCTTATAGCACAAGAAGAAGTACATTGCCACCAAGAAAGATGGAACACTAGCCTTAGTAGGATGGAAAAACCTCCTTACTTTTCCCAAAAAAACATAATCATTCCTTGTGATGGAGGGGATCAAGATTAGGTTTATGGCTAATAAATTTCAAATTCATACATCCTTTTGCATTAAATATGCATTTCATGAAAAAGGTAGCACTAATAGTTGCATATTTTCTCTTCTTCATGAAGGAAAGCTAGCTACCACTAGCTTTCCTTCTAAATCAAGCACAAGTGCATCTTAAGAAATAACAACATATTTATGTAAATCTCATATTTCTCCATCATGGAATTTATTAGATTATTCTAAAACAAGTAAGCTCTAACACAGAAAAAATTCCAATCATGGTGATTGCATTTTTTTAGTGTGCCAAAATAAAATCTAGCAATACCAACTAAGCATTAGCTTTCCTCCTAGTAAAAAAATAAGGGAAATGATGAAATTTCCATAAGAAATATATCATTTTTGGGGGCGTAATCAACTCTTTATTTTGTGTGTGGCCAACCATCATGGCTCATGAGGGTAGGAGAATCATTAGTAGGATTATGGATATGCATGAACAAATGGATAGATTTACTTGTGCTAAATATAAATGTAAGGATAGGAGTTGTACAAGGGGAAGGGTGATATATTTCTTAGAAGAATATGAAGAGATAAGATACCCTTGGGGTTTAGGCACAACTACAAAAAATAGAGCATAATTTTTAGCATGGTGGAAAGGCTTGGATATTGTTAAGAATAAGAGCATAAGAAAGCTTAAAATTCTTGGGGACTCTGATGATAATTCTTATAATGATCACTAAGTCTCTATCATCTCAAGACTCTTCATTTCATCCTATGGTGAGAACAGTTGCACTCCTATAGAAAAAGTTTGAAGAGATCTCCCTTTATCGTGTTATGAGGGAGTCAAATGGAGAGGGAGATAGATTGGATAACCCAGGGGAAGAGCTTGAAAGTGGAACCATCAAAATTAATGGAAATGAAGAGGGATTTTCCCATGTTCCATGACCCATTGAAAATGAACTTGAATCCAAGGGCTATCAAAGATCGTAACCAATTGAAATTTTGATTAAAGGCATTTAATATAAGCATGCAAAAAGGAGTTGTCATGATAAACAAGGAGAGACTACTTGGATGCCTTAATAAAATTAGAATAGTAAGTGATAATCCCTTGTACTATCGGTTATTCTCGAAGCTTACTAATTTGAGGATAATGGATAGTTGGATGGCATTGATCCTTGGAGCTATGGGATCCCAATGGAAAGTTGGATGGAATTGATCCTTGGAGTGATGGGATCCCACCTAGGAACTTAATGATGCAAGGAAAATTATAATTCCTCTCGTCATTATTCATAAATTCTCTGAAATGGTTTTCGATCCAATACTCAATGAAGGATAAGTTTGTAACAAATTTGGATATCTATGGAGATTTGGTCTTAGTGGAGAAATAAGAACCCCTATTTGAAAGAAATGATGGGGAATGCATATCTAAGAAGGGTCAGTTTGTTTTTTTGGTAAACTTCCTTCCATTTATCTTAGTGTTCATACCACATCTATGGGTATTAGAACGTCTAGAAATGGCATTGGAAGAGGGCCAATCCTTGGAGCCAGAGCTGCTGCAGCAGAGGAAAATGGTGGTGCATTTGTTCAAACTATTGATGGGAAGTATAGACCTTCTCTCAAAAAAGTCGGACCTTATTGAGAGTGAAAGAGAGACAAGAGATAGATTTCTATAGGAAAATTTTCAAGGGTTTGAAGCTAAGTTGGAAAGAAAATTCACAAAGTTGGAGACTGAGCTAATGTCCAATAAAGTGGAGGTCTAATATTTGGCCTCTTGGCAGATGTTCAATAATATTTGTTTAGAAATATAGATCCTAATGTTGAGAAGGAGCAAGATTTCTCTGGTGGTTGTGCATCAGCAAAGAAAAAGAGATTATCTAAAATATAATTAATGAAGTTGATCCTTCAAAGCTCATTCAATTTCTCTATTATCTATCTATTACAAGTATGTCTTGTTTTTGGGTCATTTTTTAAGAATATATGGAAGGTATCAATGCACAACTACTATGAATTTATTGTAATTTTGAAGTAGTAGAGATCACAAAGGAAAGTTTTCTAATCACATATGTAAAGGACTATGGCCATGCAATCTATCTTTTAATAGTAGAAATCTATTAGTTTATTAAAACAAAATATAGATGTAAGGAAGAAAGAATCACTCAGAAGTGATTGCATGCTTTTTCTTCTTAAAGAAATAAAAAGTTTTACCTTCTGTTCTAACATAATAAAAGTGCATATCCAATAGAAAAAAATCATATTTAAACTATTTTATTTCATAATTATGGATCTTCTCAATACTCCAAAACCAATAAAATAGTATAAAAAATGAAAACTTATAACCATGGGGATTGTTAAAACAAATATATCCCTAGAAAATTGATTACATATTGTGATTATTATAGAAGAAACGCATCCCTTACCTTCTTGTCCACGAAAAGGATGAGCATAAGTTTGAAAAACACATGTCAATATTTACTTTGATTAGGTCAGAATTACATCCTTACTTTGTTTAGCACCCAATAATAATGGCTCACCCCGTAGAGGAATTATAAATAGGGTTTTGTGATACATGTTATTGAGCTAAAGGTTCATGTGAGGACAAAATAAATAGTTATACATTTTTTCTTCTTCAAACCTGTAAATATAGAAACCACTAGATCCCATTCCAACACAAGCAAGTATGGAGATCCAAAAAGAATATAACATGTAAATGCACTTCTTACACCATCATGGATATTCTTATATTACTCCACCCCTAATAAATGGGCACACACAAAGGAAAAAAACTAACCGTAACGATTGTTAGCACAAAATTTCACCTAGATTGTTGGTTGCCTCTTATGCTTATAATGGAAGTAAAAATACCTTATGATTCTTCTAGACCTAACACTATTGCCATATTTCCTTCTAACATAAGATGAATATCATTTCTAACAAAAAAATTGCACTATTAAGAAAAGTTGCCACATGCTACATTTCCATATAGCACAACATAGTTCTCATTGGATTTATTTCTTGAAAAAACACAAGTTCATGGCTAAAGAATATTGCATCATGAAGTAAATATTATGTGTACTAGATTTAGGCACATAGAAAGGAAAAAAAGCTAACCATAAATATTGTTAGTACATAGTTGCACCTAGAGCATTGGTTGCCTCTTATGCTTGTACTAGAAGTAAAAATACCTTATGCATTTTCTATAACTAACACTATTTCTGATCAGATAGTGATCAAGGACCTTAACCGCAGTTAAGAATG
The DNA here is from genome assembly GCA_000404065.3 of Pinus taeda. Lineage (NCBI taxonomy): Eukaryota > Viridiplantae > Streptophyta > Pinopsida > Pinales > Pinaceae > Pinus > Pinus taeda. The sequence goes on from APFE031137866.1 coordinate 5,428, forward strand.
AGGTTGCAAACAAGGTAAACGGTTGTAGTTCACATGACTGCTATTTAAAAGGTTAAAAATGTTAATATTAGCTTTAAGCGATAAAACCTTTATTCAGGTTCCTCTACGTGAATTAGCGTTAAAAATGGTAATATTGGCTTTAAGCATGAAAACCTTTATAAAGCACATTTTTCATAAAAAGTGAATTAATCACATGGGTGGTCTTGGAAAAGTGGTAAACAGTTTCTCGCATGAGCGAAAGGCTGGAAGCAGTAATTTACCAAAAGCACATGATTCCACTTAGCACATGCCATGTAGCAGGGAAAAACTGCTTTTCTTTTGCACCTTCAATTTGATATTGGTTGTGCAGAAATCTGCACGAGATTATGTGATGTTCATTAGATCGAGCAGGGTCACGTCAATGATGGATATCGTCCAGGCTACTTGGCTAGCAAACGATGTGACAGCTGTTGGATGGATGGGATAGATCGATGGTTAAGAGTTAACCTGATCATAAGCTCTATGGAGGATTATCCCTAATCATCGGGATTATACCACACATATGTGTGTGAAACAGTTACGATAATGACTACCTCTGATGGCCTACAAAGTGGCTAAATTTTAGTGGATATGCTAAGTTTATTTGGAGTTAGGTGTATTCACTAATATTGGTCGAGATATCACATAAAAGCACTCAAAGACTAGTTTTAATGCAGAGAAGGTAAAGTCCACAGAAAATAGAGGTAAAGCCCGAGAGACAGAGAAACTCAAAGACAGTGGAAAAAGAGGCTAATTAGGCTAATTAGAGCCTTATAAAGTTGATGGTATAGTCCAGAGAAGCTAAGGAAGTCATATTCATGGTTAATTCCATCCAGGAAGATTGATTTGGAGCTCAGAAGCCACCATAGATTGGAGGCAGTTGTAGGAGCTACTAGTACTCATTCTCAGTGATCCAACAGTCAATTCTGACTATAAAGGACCTTATGAATCCATTGTAGGAATTTGCAGAAACATTTGGGGACTTCTAAGGGCCAAGAAGATACAAATAAGTTTCAAACAACAAATTATCAAATGATGAGTCTGTTGTAGGTGTCTAGTATGTGCTCGAGACAGTAAGAGGAAGTTCCAAAGATAGTTGAAGAATTATGATGGATTTAGTCCCATCAAGAAGCTCAAGACAGCTTAGAGCACTAATTGAAGGAATCATGTCCAAGGAAGCTTAGATATGTTTTCAGAGTGAGGAAATCCATTCATATAGATGGTATTCTAAGCCCATTGGTTAAGTTCAGTAACCTTTGGAGTTAAGAGTGGAACTTGTAAAAGAATCTTTACAATAATCCCAAAGAGCCAAGTCAAGTTGACAAGAGCTCAAGGAGACGTAGCCCATGATATTAGGGTGAACTCCTAGATTAAATTTGTTGTTGTGTTGTGTTGCTTATTTGCTACATTTACTATTGTATGTGTTTAATATCAACATGAACAAATAAGCACTTTAACAGTTAAAACAAAGACATACACCTCTTTCAATTCCTTAATTCCGCAATTGTCAACATAAGCTAGATCATATATTTGTTAAGATTTGGAGTGGGAAGTTCTTGTAAGTATAACAAGATGTTAAACCCTCATTTCAGATCAGGTGGTATCAGAGCTAGCTGCTTGAATGACAGAGCATAGTTGCTTGAATGATAGAGCAATAGGATGGTTGATTGATAGAGCATAGTTTCTTGAATGACAAAGCAATAAGATGCTTGACTGACAAAGAATAGCTGCTTGATAGACAAAGCAATAGAATTCTTGTTTGACTTGATAGGTGTTTAAACAGTACAAAATATTTGAATGTTTGATTGTTTCTAAACTGACTATTGTTTGAGTTTGAAAAGGTGAAGGGAAAGCTATAGATAGCTAAGTCCAAGAGAGGACAAGAAGGAAGAAGGGATGAAGGCATTCTCCTTACCCCAAGGACCTCAAGGCAATCCTTGAAACACAAGAAGGTTTGTTTGCAAAAGGTTGCTTGAATAAGCTCATTGTGAATTTTGTTGAAGTTCTTTTGTTCATTTCTTAATGGGAACTTCTACAAGTGAGTTCTCCTCCTTCACAAGATTCTTTTATGAAGACCTAAAGCAATACTTTTTCATCATGATGGATATGGTGAGAGAAATGTATGAGGATGAAAGGAAGAGAACCAAACTTTGAGAGCAGTTGAATTCCATAAAGGAAGAGAAGCAGTTGCTTTGCACATATTGCAGGAATGGAGAGACAACTTCATATTGCAAATATGAGCCTCAAAAGGATGCATGATATGGAGACACAACTCCTTATTACCAAAGAAGCCTTATTCAAGTATCATCTTGAAGAAGAGTTAAAGAATCCTAGTTCGTCTTCAATTTCCTCTAAGAATGTTTATGTTGGTTCTTTTGAAAAACATACAAGAGGCATAGGGTCGAAGTAGATGTCAAAAATAGGCTATGAAGGAAAAGGATTGGGCAAACATGCACAGGGAATTGTTGAGCCAAAAATGGTTGAGGAAAGGCCTAAGTATTTTGGTCTTGGCTATGGACAATCTTATGGAGAAAGTTACATAGAAATCATGAAGGCAATTGAAACAGTTCCTAGGAGTTTCATTTCAGGTTCTCTACCTCAAGTTTGTAAAGATTGTATTCATGGGGAATGCAATAGTTTGATACATGCTTTTCAAGAAGAAGGTTTTCATAAACATGCATTTGAACAAGAGATTTGTGAAATCTCTAAAAGCATTGAAGAGATTGATGGTGTTCCAAAGGGAGCCACTTCTTCATTCGATTCACCTCCTCATGAAGGTAACAAAGTTGAAAGAGAAAGGTATAAATCTTATTTCAATCATATTTCCTTTGATCATGCAAAGCATGATAAATTTCCACATAAGAATTGGAAATAAATTGCATGTTGCTATTGTGGTTTGGATAACCATAATGTTTCTAGATGTTGGAAGAGAATGGCTACATACAAGAAACTTTTCAAGAAAAGGAGGGAAGAAGCCAAAGGTCCATTGGAAAAGGAAAATCATGTTGTTAAGAACATGCAAATGTGATTCACTTACTACCATAAGCAAGGACATATTGCTACAAAGTGTTGGACTCTGAATCCAACAATGCTTCCACAAAATTTGAAGAAGGTGGGAAGAGAAAATGGCAAGAATGGAAAGGAAGTTTCCATAATTTATGTACTGCAGGATTATTCAAATGTTGATGTCAATGTATAGACAAAGGAAGCACCTTCAATATGGATTGGTAAGAAATGGTTATAGTTCTTACCCAGTTAAGGTTGCATGTCTTTTGATTTGATGCATTTCTTTGCTAATGGAATGCAAGTTGCAAGGTTTTACCAAAAGGTGAATGGAAAAAGTTGAGTATGAGACTTGCTTTATTGCAGCAAAATTATATTTATTTCAGCTTTATAAGTACATGTACATATGATTGAGGATCTTGTACTATTGATTGTGCTTAAGAGAAAGTTGAAGAATGTAATACATACATGAGAATAGTATGTATGAACACAGGGATGTTGATGATTTCCTTGTATTTGAAAATGTATGTGTAATTGACTTAATGGCTGATTGCATTGTTTAAAACATGCATGTAATGTCATATTAACTTGGAAAAGGTTGATTTTGTCTCCAAAGATTGAAAAAGGAGATAATGATGAAGTATTTCACAAGATGTGGATTTCTTTCTACTTTGAAAAAGAATCATTAAGTTCTTTTTGTACATGCTTGAATTGAAGAGTCAATTGTTTGAAAAGGCATTTTTTTTGTCAGCTTGTTATTGAGTCAATCATTTGCATATAATATGTAAATACATGATGATAGTTCACATAATGTGAAACTTGTTTCTTTTGATGAAGCAAGAGTTTACGCCATCAAAGTTGTTTTCTTGTATTTTGTTGTTTTTGACAAGATGTCAAAAGAATGTTTGTGTGAGCCACCTTGGATCAATGATCTAGGAAGTCATGTTTAGCTACCTTGTGTAAACTTCCTAACAAAAATTCCGAAGGAAAACCATTCTTAACAGGAGGACAAGTGCATTCAGAAAGGAAAGTGTTGACTACCTTCAAGTTTTGGTTCAGAGGCACTAGCCATGCAAGGCAAGTCTATGGAGGCTAAAACAAGAGGGTGTTGGTAATCTCATCTACTGTATAGATTATTATATGAGTATTTTTGGGTCCAAAATATTCTCAATGGGGAGGAGTGATCAGATATTGATCAAGGACCTTAACCGCAGTTAAGAATGAGGTTGCAAACAAGGTAAACAGTTCAGTTCACATGACCACGAGTTAAAAGGTTAAAAGGTTAATATTGGTTTTAACTAATAAAACCTTTATTAAGCTTCCTGCATGTGAATTAGTGTTAAAAAGGGTAATATTGGCTTTAAGTGCTAAAACCTTTATAAAGCACCTTTTTCATAAAAAAATCAATTAAGCACATGCATGGTCTTGGAATAGCGGTAAACGGTTTCTCGCGTGGGTGAAAGGCTCGAAGCGTAATTTACCAAAAGAATACAATTCCACTCAACAGGTGACACATAACAAGGTAAAATTGCTTTTTCTCACGCACCTTCGATTTGATATCAGTCATGCAGAAATCTATGCAAGATTGTGTGATGTTTGTTGGGTCAAGCAGGGCCATGTCAATGGTGGAGATCGTCCAAGCTCATTGCCAATGGATGATGTGACAGAAATTGGATGGATGGGATAAATCGATGGTTGAGAGTTAACTCAGTCACAAGCTCTATGGAGGATTATCCTTAACTGCAGGGATTATACCACACATATGTGTGCCCAACAGTTACACTAATGACTACCTCTGATGATCAGCTTGGTGGAGTGGCTAAAGTTTAGCGGATATGCTAAGTTTAGTTGGAATTAGGTGCAGTCACTAATATTGGTGGAGATATCACATAAAAGCCCTCAAAGAGAAATTTTAATGTAGAGAAGGTAGAGTCTAGAGAAAATAGAGGTAGGGCCCAAGAGACAGAGGCAGAACCTAAGAGATAGAGAAACTGAGAGTGAGTGGAACAAGAGGCTTGTTAGGTTAATCAGAGCCTTCTGAAGCCAACGTGATAGTCTAGAAAAGTTGAGGAAGTCATCCTCATCAAGAATTTCATCCAGGGAGATTGATTTAGAGCTTAGAAGAAACCAAAGGTTGGAGGCCATTGTAGGAGCTATCAATACTCATTCTCAGTCATCCAATTGTCAGCTCTAACTGTAAAAGACTTTCTGAATCCATTTTAGGGATTTGCAGAGGCATTTGGGGACTTCTAAGGGCTAAGAAGATACAAATAAATTTCAAATAGCAAATTATCAAATGATCAGTCTGTTGTAGGTGTCTGGTATGTGTTGGAGATAGTAAGAAGAAGTTCCACTCACAGTTGAAGAATTTTGAGGGAGTTAGTGCCATCAAGAAGCTCAAGACAACTCAAAGCACTGATTGAAGGAATCAAGTCCAAGGAAGCTTAGATCTATTTGTAAAGTGAGGAAAACCAGGGATATATATGGTATTCGAAGCCCATTGGTTCAGTTCAGTAACCTTTGGAGTTAGGTGTGGAACTTGTAAAATAAGCTTTACCATAATCCCAAAGAGCCAAGTCAAGTTGACAAGAGCTCAAGGAGACATAGCCCATGATATTAGGGTGAAATCCTAGATTAAATTTGTTGTTATGTGCGTGTTGCTTATTTGTTTCATTTACTGTTATATGTGTTTAATATTAGCATGAACAAATAAGCACTTAAACAGTTAAAACAAATGCATACACCTCTTTCAAGTCCTTAATTGTGCAATTGTCAACATAAGCTAGATCATATGTTTGTTAAGCATTGGAGTGGGAGGTTATTGTAAGTATAACAAGATGTTAAACCCTCATTTCAGATCAATTTCCATATTTCCTTCCAACATTTCTAACAACAAAATTGCACTATTAAGAAAATTTACCACATGCTAAGTTTCAATATAGCACAACATAGTTCTCATTGGATTTATTTCTGGAAAAAATACAAGTTCATTGCTAAAAAAAAATTACATCATGAAGTAAATATTGTGTGTGCTATCTTTCATTTTAAAACAATCACTTTCTAACAAGAACATTGCAAATGATAGCACAAGAAAAAGTGCATTTCAAACAATTGCATAATAAAGGAAAGATAATGCGCACTAGAAATAATTCTAGCACAAATACACTACCAATAAAAATGGTACATTATGGAAGAAAATTATTTTTTCTTATAGTGGAAGAAAAAGTTTATTTTGAAAAACATCACACACTGAAAGAAATTTAGAACCTAATTTTTAGCATAATCTCAAATACATTACTCGAAACTACCTTAAGACATTAAAAATACAAACATAAATAAGCACATTTCCAACAAAAACATTGCACTATGAATGAAATTTATCATTTAATACTTTTATCTAGCACAAGTGCATTGCCAACAATAGCAAAGCATTGTGAAGGAAAAATAACTATTGATTACATTTATGAGAAGAAATATATTTTTTCTTCTTCCAACTTGTAAATATAGCAACCACTAGATTTAATTCCAACACAAGAAAGTATGAGACCAAAAAAGAATATAACATTTAAATATACTTCTTACACCATCATATTCTTAGATTACTCCACAGCTAATAAATTGTCACTATTAGCACAGAATTTCACCTAGAGCATTCGTTGCCTCTTATTATTATACTAGAACTAAAAATACCTTATGCTTCTTCTAGAATTAACACTATTGCCATATTTACTACTAACATAAGATGAATAGCATTTCTAACAACAAAATGGTACTATTAAGCAAAGTTACCACATGCTACATTTCCATATAGCACAACATAGTTCTCAATGGATTTATTTCTTGAAAAAACACAAATTCATTGCTAAAAAATATTACATCATGAAGTAAATATTATGTGTGTTAGCTTTCCACACACAAAATGGAAAAAAACCTAATAACAATTTTTAGTACAAAGTTGCACCTAGAGCATTGGTTTCCTCTTATTCTTGTACTAGAAGTAAAAATACCTTATACTTCTTCTAGAGCTAACAATATTTACATATTTCCTTCCAACATAAGAAGAGTAACATTTCTAACAACAAAACTACACTATTAAGCAAAGTTATCACATGTTAAGTTTCCATATAGCACAACATATATTTCTCATTGGATTTATTTCTGGAAAAAACACAAGTTCATTGGTAAAACAACATTACATCATGAAGTAGATATTATGTGTGCTAGCTTTATAACAAAAACAGTGCAAAAGATAGTACAAGAAAAAGTGCATTTCCAAAAATTGCATAGTAAAGGAAAGATAATGTGCACTAGAAATAATTCTAGCATAAATACATTATCAATAAAAATGGTGCACTATGGAGGAAAGTTATGTTTTTGTATAGCAGAAGAAAAAGTTTATTTTGAAAAACATCATACATTGAAAGAAATTTAGAACCTAGTTTGTAACATAATCTCAAGTGCATTATTGGAAACAACCTTAAGACATTAAGAACACATACATAAATAAGCATATTTCCAACAACAACATTGCATTATGAATGAAATTTATCATCTAATATTTTTTTTCTAGCACAAGTGCATTGCCAGCAGTAACATTTCATTATGAAGGAAAAATAACTATTGATTACATTTATGAGAACAAATATATTTTTTCTTCTTCCAACATGTAAATATAGCAACCACTAGATTTCATTGCAACACAAGCAAGTATGGAGATCCAAAAATAATATAACATTTAAATACATTTCCTACACCATCATGGATATTCTTATATTACTCCACACCTAATAAATGGGCACACACAAAGGAAAAAAACCTAACCATAATGATTGTTAGCAGACAAAATTTCCCCTAGAGCATTGGTTTCCTCTTAGGCTTATACTAGAAGTAAAAATACCTTATGCTTCTTCTATAACTAACACTATTTCCACATTTCCTTCTAACATAAGAGGAATAGAATTTATAACAACAAATTTACACTATTAAGCAAAGTTACCACATGCTATGTTTCGATATAGCACAACTGAGTTCTCATTGGATTTATTTCTTGAAAAAACACAAGTTCATTGCTAAAAAATATTACATAATGAAGTAAATAGCATGCCCTAGATTTCTTCTCACACAAAGGGGAAAAACCTAACCATAACTAGTCTTAGCACTTGTGCCTAGAGCATTGGTTGCCTCTTATGCTTGTACTAGAAGTAAAATACCTTATATTTCTTCTAGAACTAACATTATTTCCATATTTCCTTACAACTAAGAGGAATAACATTTATAACAACCAAATTGCACTATTAAGAAAAGCTACCACATGCTAAGTTTCCATATAGCACAACATAGTTCTCATTGGATTTATTTCTGGAAAAAACACAAGTTCATTGCTAAAAAAAATTACATCATGAAGTAAATATTATGTGTACTAGCTTTCCTTTTAACACAATCACTTTCTAACAAAAACATTGCAAATGATAGCACAAGAAAAAGTGCATTTCCAACAATTGCGTAGTAAAGGAAAGATAATGCACACTTGAAATAATTCTAGCACAAATACATTACCAATAAAAATAGTGCACCATGGAGGAAAGTTATTTTTTCTTAAAGCAGAAGAAAAAGTTTATTTTGAAAAACATCATACAGTGAAAGAAATTTGGAACCTAGTTTGTAGCATAATCTCAAGTGCATTACTAGAAACAACCTTAACATGTTAAGAACACATACATAAATAATCACATTTCCAACAACAACATTGCACTATGAATGAAATTCATCATCTAATATTTGTTTTCGAGCACATGTGCATTGCCATAATAACATTTCATTGTGAAGGAAAAATAACTTTTGATCATATTCAAGTACAAATTTTCTTCCATAAATTTAGATCTTTTAACTTTTTGTATATCCAAAAAAAGGCTCACACAAAGAAAGAAAAACAAGCATGGAATTGTTAGACAAAAGGCACAATTCAAGAATTAGTTACATCCTTCAAATTTTCCCTTAACCATTTCCATATATAACAATATTATATTATGAATAAGACCCTTGTAGCTTACCTTCTAGCAAAGGCACAAGTGCATTGTTAATGACGACATTGGACAATGAAGGAATGTTAGATTCCACTAGCTTTCCTTCTAGCACAAGTATAAGTGAATTTCCAACAACAGCATAACAATGTAAAGGAAAAAATAATAACCACTAACCTTAATGTAGAGCAAGCATAAAACCTTTCCAAAACCAACATATATCCATGAATGGAAGTTATAACATAATATATTTCCTTCTAGAATAAGTTCTAAATCAATTCCACCCATGATAAAAAGGGAAAAAAGTAACCATGGTGATCATTAGGAGAAATGCACTCACACAACACTTGTTTCATCATTTTTCATATGCCTAAAATAAGTCTAAGTCTTTGTTATTTTTTTAAGTAGCCCAAACAAAAGTCAATTTTCAACAACAACATTGCAAGTACAAACACATTTCTAAAAACAACATTGAAGCTAACTTTTTCTAGCTTTTCCTCTATCATAAGCTAAAGTACCATAAGTACAATAACATTGCATAATTAATGAATCATAACACATATTAGTTTCCCACCTATGATGAGAATAAATGTAGGAGAAATGAAAATATCATATTTGAATATAATTCTTCTTTCATAATCATGAATATTCCTATCTTTTTCAAAGTTAATAAAAGGCCACACACAAGGCTTAAATAACCCTATATATACCAATTTCATCCTAATTTTCAACATTTACACATTGTGCTATGAAGGATAGCTTGCACCTGCTAGTTTTCCTTTTAATACAAGCATGAACATGTTCCCATGAGAATGATAACACCTTGAATGAAAGATAATTCCCACTAGCTTGCCTTTTATCACAAGAATGACTACATTTTGAACACTGACATTACAACATGAAATAACTAGCAATCATAAGCACATTGCCAACAATAATGTTCCAGCTAAAGGAATGTTAAAACCTATTGAATTTTCTTCTAACACAATAATAAGTATATTTCCAAACAAAAACATTTTACCATGAAAGAAAGCTAGTTAATATTACATTTTTTGGTTAGAATAGGCACAAGGGAATTACTAATAATTTCAATTCACTATGAAGGAAAGCTACTTCATGTTATATTTCCTTCTAGCATAAGGAAATACATTTCTGACAATAACATTTCATTTTGAGAGAAATATAATGCATGCTAGCTTTCCTTTTGGCACAATAACAAATATATTGCACCATGAAAGAAAGATAGTGCCTACTAGAAAATAAAAAATACACATTATTAACATCAATATAACACTTTAAATGAAATTTAATGCATACAAAGTTTATTTATAGCACAAGCACATTGGCATTAAAAAGTTGCACGATGAAATGAATATTTGTTTTCTATACAAGAGGAAGTGCATTCCCAATGACAGCCTTGCACCATGAAAGGATACTAGTGAATAACAGTTTTCCTTCTAGCACAAGCACAACTACTTTGCGAACAATAGCATTATATCATGAAGAAAATATGGCAACTCCTAGCATTAATTCTAGATGAAGAAAGAGCACATTGCCAATAACAACATTACAAGGTAATGGAAAGCTAGCACCTACTACAATGATAACTAGCATATACTAGTTATCCTTCTAGCACAATCACAAGTTTGTTGCAAAAAAATACATTAGAACATGAAGAAAAATTTGCAATGACTATCATTTCTTATCAAACAAGAATAAGTCCAATAGAAACACTTAGCCATGTAGAAAAACTAATGTATTCATCATAAAGTGGAGAAACCTTGGTAAATATCACTAGTCCTTAATATGAAAAATACAAAATGTATCATTATAGTTTTTGTAAAATATTCAAATTTCTAGTAATAATATGAAAAATATAAAATATTTCATGATATTTTGGTAAAAATATTCAAATTTCTAATAATTTTACAAAGTCTTCAAAATTTTGGTGAATCATTGAGCCTAGAGTCTCATTCTACATCCGGGGGTATGAGAGGGTGTGTAAGTTTGTTCATTCTTCATAATAACAATAAAAATTAAAAATTATGTTCTAAATAGAAAGATAATGTCTGCTATAATTAAAATGTGTGTGTGTGTGTGTGTGTGTGTGTGTGTGTGTGTGTGTGTGTGTGTGTGTGTGTGTGCGTTGGTGTTGTAAAGTAATTATCAATAAAAAATGTGTGAATTAGATGTTTATATCTTATACTTTTCAAAAATATTTCAATAAGAAATTTAAATAAACTATTTGAAGATTTTTGTTAACTAATTTATGTCCATATGAACTTCATATATATCTATATATATAATAAAAAAATTATGGTTAAAATTTTTATTTGGTACTATATTTACTCTATTTATCATTCAAAAATACAATTTAAACAATGAAAAATAACACATCATATTTTTTACTCTAAAAATATTTTCACTTGGGCTCATGTTACATCCTTACTTAAGATGGATCTATGCTCATTTTCAGGAAAATTGGAAATTAGTGAAGGCAAAAGCATGGACAATGGGCCCATCTATGAAATTTAGCTTCTAAAGTTTCCCCTCATGTCTGCTATATTTCCTTTTAGCATGAGTGAAGCGCTTTTCCAATAACAACATTGCACTTCCAAAGAAATATAATGCTTGCTACTTATCCATATACAACAAGAACAAATGTAGATTTTATGATGGAAAAATATTTGAATACAATTACCCTTTAATAATTGTAGATCTTGTTAGTTTCTTCTATATCGAATAATAGGGTACACACAAAGACATAATATTAATCATGGTGATCATTAGGACAAAGGTACTCTCAAAGCATTGATATAATTCTTTGGATTGTGCATGAAGGAAAGCCAAAACTCATTAGCTTTAATTTTAGTATAAGCACAATTGTATTTCCAAAAACAATAGTTCAAGGAGAGAGGAAGCTTATCTCTCTGAGATACTTCTAAAGGTTGCATGTAAAGGAGTGTAGTAAGAAGAGATGTGTGTTGTACGTGGCCCATATGACTAGAGTGTGCCAAAAAGAAGTAAGGCAAGAATTAATGATCACCCTATAATAAAGTAATTAAATTATGTGTTTCCAAAAGAAGAAATGTCATGATCTCCACCCAAGAGGGAAATCGACTTCTCCATTGAGTTGATTCTAGTGCAATGCCATTTTAAAAATATCCATATCATATTAGCATTGCAAAATTGGTAGAATTAAAGTTGCATTTGAAATAAATGTTGGTTAAGGGGTATATCAAACGCATGTCTGGGCTTGGGAAGCCCAAATATTATTTGTAAATAAGATGGCACATTGTTGTTGTGTATTGATTACTAGCAGCTAAAGAAAGCTACATTGAAAAACAAGTACTCATTTTGGAGAATTGATGACTTATTCTATTAGCTCAGAAGGGGATGTAGTGTTCTCTAAAATAGATTTAAGATATGGTTATCATTATTTCAAAATTAAAGACAAATGAATTCAAAAGACTATGTTAAAGACAAGAAATGGGAACTATGAGTTTGTGGTGGTGCCATTTTGGATTGCAAATTCCCATGCCACATTTATGTCCCTGATGAACAATGTCCTCAAACCTTATTTGGGCAAGTTTGTATTAGGTTTTGTGAATGACAACCTAGTTTACTCAAAAACCAAAGAGGAGCATGAAGATAAATTTAAGGCATTGTTGCAATTATTGAGGGAACACAAGTTAAATGCAAAACTTGATAAATGTGATTTCTTCCAATCACAAGTTCAATATTTGGGACATTTCATTTCAATAAAAGGAGTGCCTATGGATCTTAAAATATTAAGGGTGAAATGGGGTGGCCGAGTCCCCAAAATGTCATGGAAGTTAGATCCTTTATGGTATTAACCAAATATTACTAGTGGTTCATTCAATATTTTTTAAATATTAGGCATCCAATCATAGCCTTCCAAATAAAAGGATTCAAATTTTAATGGATGTCAAAGTGTGTAGCTAGTTTTGAATAACTCAATAAATTGATCACATGTGCACCTATTTTGAGGATAACAAACCCACAAAAGGACTTCCTAGTCTATAGAGATGCATGCAAGGAAGGACTAGGTGGTGTCCTAATGCAAGAAAGACATGTATCCTATTACGAATCAAGAAAAATAAATTATCATTAACAGAATTATGTCACTCATCACTTACAACTAGCAGTAATCAAGAATATAGTAATATCTAGAGGAACCACTAGCTAGGGAGGAAGTTTGTGTAAATGTAAGATCATGGAGGGTTGAGATAATTGCTTGATAAGTTCAAATTAAATGCAATATAATCCATGGATAGCCCTAATTAGCTAGTTTTATTTTGAGATCAAGCGTATTAAGGGTAAAGAAAAAGAAATAGCAAATGCACTTAGTAGAATTCTACAGGTGGTGCACATGGAATCCATGAGCACTTGTGATATTAACATCAAAGAAAAGATTAAATATCCTTTGATACATGGTGAGAATTTCCAACATGTAAAGGAATACTTATAATAAGAACAAAAGGGAATAATGAGCAAGAATTACAAGTTCACTAACAGTCATGGTATGATGTTGATGTTGTTCAAATATTTGTGGTATGCCCCTTATGTGGCCAACTTAAAGAAATTCATAATGGATGAATTTCATAAGAGACCTTATTCAAGTGATCATGGTTATCAGAAAAAGATAGCATCCATAAAAAAATCATATTATTGTCTAGGAATGAAGGAGATTGTTTAGTACATTGTCAAGTGTGTAGAATGATAGCAAGTCAAAGTAGAATATCAAAACCCAAAAGGATTGTTGCAACCAACCCCAATCCATGAATGGAAATGGGAATTCATATATACAGACTTCATTACAAGATTTCCAAAGACATTCAAACAACGTGATGCCATTATGGTGGTAATGAACAAATTGAGAAACACAACCCACTTTATAGTCATCAAGTCCACCCACAAGTCCATTGACACAGCTCATATTTTCATGAAATAAATATTTATATTACATGGTATACCCAAGAATATCATTTCATATCGGGATGCCACGTTCACATCAAATTTTTGGAAGTCATTGTTTGATGGATTTGAGACTCATCCGACTTTCAGTACAACATATCATCCTTAGGCAAATGGTTAAAAAAAACTGATAAATTGAATTTTAGAGGACATGTTGAGGATGTATTCCATGCATCATCCAAAGTGGTGGGAAGAATTCCTACCATTAGCTGAGTTTGCATACAAAAATGACTATCACAAGTCACTGAATCTAAGTCCTTCTAAGGCATTGTATGGCTAAAAATGTAACACTCCTATGAGCAGGGATGACCCAATAAAAATATTGGTTCTTGGACCTAACATAATTAAGGAAATGGAGAAATAAGTGCAAAATATCAAGAAGAAATTGAAGGTTTTCCAAGATACTCAAAAGACTTATGTAGATCATGAGAGAATGCACAAAAAATTCCAAGTGGGAGAGCATGTATATCTCCACATCACAGGAAGGAAGAGCTCAAGTTAGAACCTAGGCTTTTTGGACCATTCTATATTTTAGAAGGCTTGGGAAGAGTGATTTATAGAATAGCCTTACCACCCACCATGACAACACATTATGTATTTCACACTTCTTTGCTTAAAAAATGTGTACATTACACTAATCATGTCATTGATTGGTTTGTAATAAAGGTGGAGTGATAATTATAGCCATAACCACTATGCATCCTACGCCAAAGATAGATCATGCTTCAAAATTGAGTAATATATCATGTTAATGTGTTTGGAAGCATGAGTTAGACTTGATGAAGAAACATTTAATATGGAAGATCAAATGATGGTACGCTACCCATTTTTTTAATGTATAAATGAAGGTAACAATTTTGTATATAAATCTTAGTATTTATTTATTTTTTCTGTTTATAGGAGACTAAGGACGGTGTTCCATTAAGGGTGTTTGGTCTATAACAACCCTTTTTCTACACCCCCAAGTATGTAAATATAATAGTGTACTACCATCATGAGAGATACGACTAGCTAAAGAAAACTCTGTTAACACTTGAAGAGTGAATGAAAATTTAATGGCTATAGCCTAGACAGAGGGACACATAGATCCATAGTTTGAGGGGAGGGTAATTGTGTCATTTACACACTCCAACATTTCAAGTTGGTTTGAGGGGAGGGTAATTGTGTCATTTACACACTCCAACATTTCAAGTTGGTTTGAGGGGAGGGTAATGGTTTAACACTTTACACAGTCTTACATTCATGTTTCTATAAGGAAAAATCACCCCTAAAGTATGCATATACTCATGTAAGACCTGTTGTTGTATAATGAACAATAAATCTATTGTTCTATATTATACCATTTAGTGCTACTTTTCATTGTAATTTTTCTATAATAAGCACATATTCTTTCATCGATAAATTAGTATAATAAAAAGCAATTCTCATGGTATCATATGTACATAAACAGTAGCACATAAAATAATTTAAGTCATAATAATTCAATTTCATACCTTATGTACATAATTATTTTCACTAGAAACTCACATAATAGAACTTTGTAATTAATTGGCATAATGGCACTTGGGAATTCTGCACCCTTTTCCACCCAGCCTTCAAATGATTTCTAGTTCACCCCTAGCTTAGATGTTCTTTAGTGGATCAAAATCACCTCTAGTGATCCCCTCCATAGGTATTTAATACCTTTATTTCATGACCAATTTCCTTGAGCCATGTGTGGCTCTTGTGGTCCTTTTTAACCATCAACCTAAGATTTTCCATAAAAGTATACCCCCTTGCTTTATGATTATCCAAGCTTAACATATTTCCTAAGGTGAGGGATTTAATGGATTTTTTTCTCCTAACCATTGAGGGATTTAATGGATTTTTCTCTCCTACCCATTAAATCTTATCTAGAATCTTATGTATAGTTCTTATTGTTAGGGTCTTATAATAATAGGATTCATAATTTTGAACTAGCTATGGTTAGTCTTATAATATTGTACATACTTTTGCTTTCTACAAAATGTTTTCCATGTTAAAAAATAAAAAATGGAAAGAGGGTATGTCCTAAAAGAATAGTCAAAGGACAAAAAAAAAGGAAAAAAGTGAAAAATATGAACCCCAAAAAGAAATAAAATAGATCATGAAAGTGTGCAAATTCAAATGCCACTATTTTTTACTTTACTATACAAAATAAGGTTGTGTGTAGCTTTTCAGAAATGCCACAATCCATCATGGTCAAATAGTTTAATCTTGACCCATTCATGGTTTAAATTTCATGTTGATAGATAGAGAATAAAATCTAGCCAAACTATTTAACCTTGGAAAGTCAGTAGTTAGGTAGAGAATAAAAATGAGCTCATCAATTTAATCTGAGCCATTGGAAGATATAAGATTAGAATTAAATAGTTTTGGTGTCAAAAGAAAAGGAAATAAAGAGTCTGCAAGCTCAAATGCACCCAATAAATGAAGAGAAAATGTCAGGATCAATAAAGGGCAAGTAGAAGAAAGGTTGCAAATGCACAAGATTGCTGAGTCAAAACCATATTTATCATGCTTAATCCTCTGTTTCATGTGCAAGAGGATTTACGAGAAAGCAAAGGATATCCACCAAGCTTGTTTAACTAATTTCCCCTCATTTCACTATATCCCCACATACTTATTTGCTAATTTCCCCAATATCCCTTCATTACTTATAAATTTCTCTTTTTTCCATCATTTTGACCTTTACCCCTTGGTTTCACACATTGATCCAGGTGGATATTGGTGGCCACCCACTAATTCCACTTGGATCTCCACCAATGCTTCTTTCAGTTTTTCAATTTCCTTAATTATAGCACAATTTACTATTTTTAGTAGTTTTTCGGGTCCTAAACTTCTGGAGCCTTTTTGAGGCCCTAAACAACGTTTTTCCTTAATTATAGCACATTTTACTATTTTTAGTAGTTTTTCGGGTCCTAAACTTCCGGAGCTGTTTTGAGGCCCTAAACAACGTTTTTTGGGAAATCTACGCCGATAATGTTTTTGTCAAAAAATCGTCTTTTCCGTCGTAGTCCTCGGAGAGATCTTTCCAATGGGCTATAATGCACGTCAAACAGAGATAATATGACCAATTCACGACCCCAGGAAGTTGGTTGTCCAACTCACCCCAAATGGGGCCCACAATTTTGCGTTTCATCTCCTAGGGTTAGGTTTTGGAATGTTAAGGGTTTTCCATTGTTTCTCAACAATAAATAGGCCTTTGAGCCTCATTGTAACACAGTTCAGAGACATGTAGCCACCACATCTCTTCTCAGAGATAAGCTACCATCACCCTAGCTGGTTTATTTCCACTTATGTTTGTAAGCATATTTCAATATTTTACAGTAATGAAATGAAGTATTATTTCCACTACATATCTGTCTTTATGGTTATCTTTGTATTTTATTGCATTCTTGTTTAAATTTGGATCAGTGGTATCAGAGCGGTCTACTTTTCTTCTATTTTTTTCTTTGCATGTCCCCAACGAGGTCAGGATATAAGCAGTTAGGGCTTGAACTGTTCGAACCTTTGCAAGACCAGCCTCGCAAATCCCGACGACCTCCCATGGTGGATGAAAAGAAAGACGAGGGGGCAGGAGATCCTATCAAAATCTTTCTCGAAGAAGCCCTCGAGCGACAAAGGAATGCGATGATGGACAACTTTGCCCAAATCCTTCAACGGCTACCCAAGGGAGGCACATCGGCTTCCAACAGCAACTCTGGAAATGCCACACCATTTAAGGTACACGTTAATTTTGAAATCCCCATATTTGAGGGTCAGATAGACGCAGATGTCGTCGATAAATGGTTAAATGTGCTAGAGGGTTATTTTTTTGTTCATGATTTTTCCAGTCAAGAAAAGATTATTTTCGCTCTTCTCAAAGTAGCACCCCATGTCAAGGATTGGTGGGAAACCTACTGCAAGCAGAAGGATGGAAGTACAGACTCACTATTTTCAGTCGCACCGACTTGGAATTCATTCCAGGATGCCATCAAGGAGCAGTACCACCCTGTCGAAAGCTATGAGGATCAATACATAAAGTGGACCATGTTGCGGCAGGGAAGGGACCAAGACGTACCGGAGTTTACCAATATTTTCCATACCCTTCGCACAAAGTTAGGTATCAAGGATACAGAGCAGCATTTGGTACTGAAATATCATGGCTGCCTGCACAAGTACATCCAAGAAGAAATAGAATTCCTGAACATCTCCTCACTTGGCATGGCATACCGATATGCCATCAAGGTCGAGCAAAAGTTTAAACAGAAGAAGCGATACTTTGGGTCTGTGAATCCGAAACAAGGGAATGGTTCCCCCAAACCGCAAAAAAAAAGGACAAAGCCAAGGTGGGGCGGCCCAAGATAACCTGCCAAATCTGTAAGCAAAGAATAGCACTGCAAAGCCAAAAAATGACACACAAAAGTGGTGTGAGCTCCATAAGAGCTCCACTCACAACAGAAGTGAGTGTCGGGCCAAGCAATCACTGGTGGTTGAGCTAAAGGTTTCAGAATCATATGCATGTTCTGACTCTAAGTTAGAACCCGATAAGGGGAATGACAAAGGGAAGAAGATTATTGATGCAGAGCCCAACGCCACCATTGCCATCACAAAGATCCAGAAGGAGGAACCTAAAGATCCAGAGGAGGAGGAGCATCTCTTCCACTCCCAGATGTGGGTAAAGGGCTCCCCACTACAGTTCATTGTC
>APFE031137870.1:7909-27163 GCA_000404065.3 Pinus taeda
GGGTGAGAACATGTTCTGTGCTTAATATACAACAAACAATATATGATTCAGCTTAAGCCATATATAGATGAAGGGAAGTGATCAAAGTTCCAGCCCTTCCCATTTTATAGTGGGTTACTGTATCATGTTGGTGCAAACTTGGAACCATGACGTTACCCCTATTAATACAGAGTTGGGGATCCATGTTAAAATGAATTACTGTATTGTGTTAATGCTGAGTTGGGGGCCATGCTAAAATAGGTCACTGTATTATATTAAGTTGGGTGTTAGGGTTCAAAACTCACTACACATCAAATAAATATTAAAAACTTGTCCAAAAACCCAAACAAGAAGATTCAATCCGTAACATATGCAATAGCAAATTAATCCAACAATCTACACAGGAGAATGGCACTGTGAAAACATATACCCACCATAGCACACAAACTATCTATAACCTGATACCATCAATCACAAAATCCATGAAGAGATGGCATACCTGCAACTGAAAATTAAAACAGCAGAGAAAAAATCTTTTAGTTCTTTTCATGTCCCTAAATGCCCCTTATACAGGTGAAGGCCTAATCTCTAAAAGCTTAAGGTGAAAGCCTAATCTCTAAAAAAAACCTTAATATTAGATTTCAGCCAAAGATACAATTTTGATATACCATACAATGACAAGAAGCACCTTTCACCAATGCAAATAACCCAGAACTAAATAATATTGCATTTCTAATTTATGAGCTTATATGCCAACCAGTGTTCAACCAGCAACTAATATACCATCCAATACTCTGAAATAACACCATTCACTTATCACCTATTGACCGATTATCTGATTCAAATGCTTCAGTCACAGGGCCCATTGTCCTCGGATCATCCATCTTTTTAGGGGGAGATAACTATGGCAACACTTTTTCTTTCACTTCATTTTTTCTTATACTTTCTTTTGTAGTACTTATCATTAGTATCATTTGGTTCATTTTTCTTGCCGTTATTCCAGAATTTGTCCCATTTTATTTTTCTTAGATGTGGCATTTTGTTAAATTCTTCTAATCTTTTGTTCCATTTTGGGAAACTGTTGATATTTTCTGCTTGCTACTCTTCCATTTTCCTCAAAGACTTTGTTGTTCTTCCAGCTTCCTCCAAGATTTTGCATATTTTTACCAAAAAATTGCTTCCGGTGGTTCCATCTTTAATTACCATCCAAGCTGGCACGATTTCTGCTTTGTTATCACTGAAATGTTATGGGAAGATTTTTAGGGCCCAAGATTTTGCATATTTTTGCCAAAAAAATGCTTCCGGTGGTTCCATATTTAATTACCATCCAAGATGGAATGATTTCTGCTTTGTTATCACTGAAATGTTATGGGGAGACACTGTAATGTTATGGGAAGATTTTTTCCCTAAATTTTAGTAGATCGCTAAGGTTTTTTAATTTTTTACATTATATATATATATATATTTCTAAAACTTCCTTTCTGTTCAAATAATAAGATAGCAATTCTAGCATAAAGGTTGTCTGGTATTTCAATAATTATAAAGTGTGCTTTTGAACTTAAATATGATCGACACGTGCATTTCGGAATTTTTGTAGTCTGTTTTGCAAAGTCGACAAATCCAAAATTATCATGAAAGTATGGCAACTCTGTAATTCCTAACGTTAATGAAATTCTAATTGAATTATGAATTGCTTGCATGAACAGGCGGGCATACGTTGGGCTTCTCTCACTGCTCTTCTTTTGAGAGCAGACTTCATAACTTCAACGCTACATTTAAGGTCGATCCAACCATGGAGCCACCGTTCGCACAGAGCTTACGCACGGTGTGCCCTCAGCCTAACAACAATCGCAGCGCGGATGCTTTTATGGATTCCACGGCCACCCAGTTTGACAACGCATACTTCAAACACTTGGTAGAAGGAAAGGGAGTGTTTGGCTCAGACCGGGCGTTGTTTCTGGAAAACCAAACAAAGATGATTGTGAAGAGATTCACAAGGGATGAGAATGCCTTCTTCAAAGCATTTGAAACCTCAATGCTGAAGTTGGCCAGTGTTGGAGTTTTGACCAGCGGGGGAGAAGTGCGATTGAATTGCAGAAAAGTGAATTCTTGAACAAGATTCATATGGGATCATAAGCTCCTCATATTCACTTTCATTTTATATGATGTCAGAGGCTCATGATTGTTATAAGAGGATCCTCTGTTTGAAGAAACAGAAACTTACACATCAATGCAATAAATACATTTTTCCTTGCTGAATTTACTCGACACGCAAAATGAACGTGGTTTAGTTTGCTTCCACACCTTCACTGGGTTCTTGCCTTTTGGCTTGTGGCCTCACTAAGACCTTTGAATCTCAGACATGAATCTTCATCATGTTGTGTATGTGTATCGAATAAACTATAACATTTTAACAAGAAATTAAATTTACAGTTTAGTCTAGTTTCATAGTGGTATGCTTTATTTTCCGAATAGGAACGATAAGCTCAGGCGGCACGGGGACACAGGCCATCATGTACTTGAAAATCAACGCCTGGCGTTCCAGTTCCTGGAGACTATATACGAGAAATTGTTTCAAAACAACATATAAAGTGTGGGATATGGCTCTTGGATGCCCTGAATCAAATGCAATAAATAATAGATTTGTCAATTTTGAACACAAATGTTTCATCTACATTGTTGATTTCAAAGCAATGAATGGACAAGATATACAGTTATAGCACTCCATCACAACCTGAAAAAACCAGTATTTGTACAATGCCCAAAATAATAGACAATAGGAACATGTCTGAAACCAACCAGATTACCAAAAGTCATCATGTTATGTATCAACACTTAATACTTGAGCAACTACTGAGAGCTTCTTTGCTGAAAGCACAACAGGAAGCCACTAAGCAGGGCCTAGCATACTACGTAATATAATATTCACATCATACCCACTTGTATTGAATTGGTGGGGTGGATAGGGGATTTAAGCACCCTCTAAGCAGCTTTAGCGGGTCCACAAAACAAAAAACCCACATTGTCCATTTGGTGCTGTGAAATCTTAATTATGCATCCTTTTAGAATGCCAATCTACCTTCTCAAAAGAAAATAGATATACACTGGGTCACTCAAACCAGTTCCTCTAGGTTTCTACAACCCCAATCACACCCCTTAGTTTGCTTCAGATATTTGTAAACAATTTACTAATTATTACTGAGAAGAATTGTCCAAACAGGTAACACAATACTAAAGGCACACTGGTCATAAAAAGGAGGCACAAACATTTTGAAAGAGTAACTCTGCCCAGTAAACTCATAAAGAGCAGTGCTATTTCAACTGAGAACCTAAGATTAAACAATAATTTATCAATAAAAATATTAAAACGAAGATGAACAGGCAGAATCTGTAAACCCATGAAAGTGATATCCTAGATAAGTGTGCACAAATCTGACTCGGGATGAAATTTATGGCCAGCCAAAAAAATATAGATATTAGGTACTATCTTGCGTCCCTTGAAACCTATATCTAAAATTTCAAACTTCTGGTTAAAAAAGGTCAAATAAAATGATTAAGCATAGCCAATTTTGTATCAAAATTGCAAATGGGCTCGCCCAGAACATCAGTATAGCTTCTATTACTCTTGTCAAAGTTAAAACAACAGAAATTAACAGTGAACTACTTTCTAAGCCTCTAGATAAAAGAATTCACATTAAAATTTAAATCTATTAAATTTAGTACGAATTTAATAGCATGTTAAGGAAAAAAGTAAACAGAGATAATCAGCTAAAATTTCAAATGAATTTGTTCATTAACAGCAAAGTTCCTAAATCTGGTAATACACCCTGTTTGGGAAATAGTTCTTGATTAGTTCCTGTAAGGAAGATCATAGAACAATTAGAATCTCAACCAAATTTATTAGGATTTGGCAGACACGTTTTACACTACACATCATAGAAATTACGAGTCAAAACAAACATTTTGCAACACTATCGTGTGATATAGGAACTTGTTGGTTAGAAAACATCATAAGAAAAAATTGCACCTGTTCTTGATCTCAGCAGCCATCGTCATGAAAGCCTGCTCCACATTAGTTGCATTCT
The DNA here is from genome assembly GCA_000404065.3 of Pinus taeda. Lineage (NCBI taxonomy): Eukaryota > Viridiplantae > Streptophyta > Pinopsida > Pinales > Pinaceae > Pinus > Pinus taeda. Next base: position 11,974 of record APFE031137870.1, read on the forward strand.
TTGCACTTGTCTCCAAAAATGGAATGCCAATCTCATCCGCAAATGCCTGAAGCATAAAACACACAAAGAATATCAAGAAAAGATTTAACTGTGCAGAGTGACAAAAAGATGCATCTCAAGCCAAACCAGCAACTCAAGACCACTGACAGTGTCACAATCAACCGAAAATAGAGCACCAGCTTCAAGGCACACTCATATCTAAATCCCCATCAAGAAAACGCATACAATGGAACACCTACAATGTGAATAGTGCAAAAGCTACTCAACATTAACATTACCTTGGCTGTATCGTAATCAATAGCTCTATTAGCAGTCAAATCACATTTGTTTCCAACAAGCAACTTGTTGACATTCTCACTCGCATAGCGATTAATCTCATTCAACCATTGCTTCACATTATTGAAACTCTCCTGGTCGGTAACATCATAAACCACCTACCAACAGAAGAATAATATCATTATAAAACCATAAATTTAAACAAATAAATAATGGAGAATACTGGCTTCACTTAAAATCCATTCTCACATTGTGTACGAGTCCTATGCTCATATAGCAGGCATGTTTATGTCAGAATCAACTTATGCCCATACTTCAATCAATGTATGCCACTGCATGCTAAAGCTTTTTTTAGGCACTTTAATTCAATTATTTGTGCTAATTTGCATCTGCAGGTGCAGAAAGTTGAACTTGGTGTGTCACACTTGTGCCAGCTACTGGAGTATACAGGGGGAGGGTGATCCCTTGCCATGAGTAGGAAGCCACCCATTGACTGTAAATCAATGCAGCCACTCATTGACTGTACACCCCACGCAGTCACAGGAATCTGATGGAAGGGCACAACACATTGCTGCTAGGGGATATTGATTATAGAACGAAATGCCACCATAGTTAGCCCCTGCCACCACAACGCAGGAATGATAAATTCACACAGCTCATGTTGGCCATCTCCGATACTGAAAAATGTCCGGAAGAGACTGTAGATAATGAGGGCTGCCAACCTGCAGTACCTGAACAAGAACCTGCTAATGACAAATACCCATGTGCCAGGACAAATACCCACCCCAGGCTAATGTGGGCTTCATCCATCAGCGGCCTGACTTATGATCTTTGTTATTTGAGTTTTTGGATATCTGTGTCGCCAGCCACTGCGCTGGATTGAAGGGAGGACATACGGCTGTTCTGACAGCATGCATTCTTAGTCTTTTTCCATTCCGCCTGTGTCTCTTCCCTTTCCCATTGATCTAATGCTTGAAATTTGTTTAATTGTCTAACATCTAATCGTATGGTGCACAAAATGACAGGTAGGCAATGAGGGGAGTTGATTTCAGAGGGAAACGCCTTACGGCGTAATTATTATTATTGTTAATGGTGAAAGTGAACACCATATTAGTATATGAGATTTTTTTGTTTATTTAGGACGGTATACATATTCTATTTTTTTGGTTTTGAACTTATGAATTTTTAGGAGGAAACACATGCTCTTAACTATTAGGCCCACTCAAATTGTATAATTTAAATGATTGAGAATTTTTATAATTCAAATGGAAAATTTTTAAATTTTATAAATTGTTTTTATCAAAGTCATCAAAATCACTTATGAGTAGAGGGTATCTAAGGCATCAAAATCACATTTAGTAGGCCACAATAGCCCTTAGCATGGTTGCATTTTTGAACCAATGACTTTTATGCCAGAAAGTGCCTTAACATAACACTTCCTTGTTACATACACCTCTGGTTTTATAAACTAAAAATTTAAATTATAATAATGTCTATATATTATAAATATATAATAAATATATAGATATATATCATATATATAAATATATATATAATATAAATATATATAATAATTATAATATATATATATATAATATATATATATATATATAATTAAAAACATTTATTTATCGGAACTTTATTTTATTTTATTATAATTAGATTAATTGTTTTTTTTGAAATAGGGTTTTCACAAATTTAATTTAATTATCAATAATTATTAAATAGATGGTAAGGATTATCAATAATTGTTATTTTAATTAAATTGATTAATTAAGACAACTGTCATATGGACAACTATCATATGAAATGAGTTATGTTTTTTTGGTAAGTGATATTGATAAACCATGATATTAATTCATATTATATAACAAAAACTAGTTACAAACTAAAAATATCATTTTTGTTACATGCTCTTTTAAATGTATATATATTTAACTCATATTAATTCTTTTTATAATTAATTATACTACTAATAATAAAAATTAAATAAAGCTATAATTTAGGTCATTTTTATGATGCTTTTAATTTAGAAACTTGGTATGTATTATGAAAGAAAGCATTTCGATAATTTACCATAGATTGATGCTTATCAACCATTTAATTTATATAACTATGCTAATATAGAAATATGACTAATTGTAAATAAAAAAAACATATCTTTAATTTGAAATTAAATTTAAAACGGTTTTTATTTAATTTAAAAAATAATTTTATAAAAATAAAAAATGATAATAAATCAATTTAGATGTGTAAATGATAACCAAAATCACTATGCCACAAATGATTAAAAACGAAACCCTATAAATACATATAAACATAATACATACTTATTGAAAATAAGTCAAATATCAAGCACAAAGTTGGGAACAAACAAAGTCATAATAATAAATATAATGACCCAAATTTTAATAATATAATGATCTAAATTTTAATAAATGTTTTGCACGCTGATATTAACCAGATTGTCATTGAATAATGAACTAGATATTTGTGCATGCAAACAATTATTGTCATAGAAATATTGATATAAGGGTGTTGTTCAATGAGTGACAATTTTATTCGGAAGGTTATTCTCAACGGAATCTAGTTTTTTTCTTTTTTCAAAAAATGTGATTGTGGGAAGCAATATGAGGAGATGCTCTACCTTTTGTTGACGAATATGACATGGAAAATAAGTGATTCTTGCATCAATACCACTCTATAAGGATTCTCCTCGTCAAATTGATTCTAGTGGGATGTGGCACACACGGAGAGGCCTCAAGGTTTGAGAGATATTCTAGTTTGAAGTTAAAGGCCCCAATGAGTGGTCGAAAGACCCAAATTTTATTACGGTAGCAACTTTTTCTTGACCAAGTCAAAAGGTCAAAACATGACAAAGGCTTGATGTTTCAACCTTATGGCTCAAGCAAAACCCCAAAAAGGTCATTATTGTGGCGAAAGGTTACTTGTGCATATTATTTAATTTTTTAGGGCACATGAGGGTTTGAACCAAAAAATATTTAAATCCCAAAGGGATTTCCCTCAATTTTTGAATTTAAAATAGAAAACCCTCCATATATGCATTAAGTGGCCTCCTATAACCTTTCAATCCAAGAGAAGAGACTATAAAGAATGACATTGACCTCACCTCCATGTATTATCATTTGAGCAATTTTCTCTCTGAAAAAGTCCAGCCCTATGGAGATAATGTAGAAGATCTGAAAATTGGGTTTGGTTGGTTTGCGAGTTTGAGATTCAATTTTTGTAGGTGCAATATGGGCAACAACATTCTTACAACATTATTTCAAGTACACAAAAAAAACTAAGACATCAAATACAATTACAAGGTTTCAAGGTCATAAAGGAAGGACGCATTCATGAATTCAACAATGAAATACTCTACATGATAGGGAGAAATTTTTCTATGATTTTTAGGACCATTTTTGAAGCCCAGTGAAAGAAAAGGACCTCGACCTTTCATTAGGGAATCAATCAAGAACACATATTACACACTTCTATTGGTTGAGGAGGGTTCAAAAGGTCTGAAGGTATGGTGACTTGCTCGATGCTCATTAGGGCATTAAAAATATGTGAAAAACCCATGGTTTTGTGGTCTTGATCATCTGTGATTTGTATCCCTAATTCTTAGAAACCTTGAAAGGAAGCTCTTGTGACATTATACTTGCAAGAAGCAACGGTTATTGTAGTTGCATAAAGTTTGGAGGTATGATGTTACAAACAAGGTTTGTATATGCAACAAAATACTCAAAAGAATTGGTATATGTAAATATCCATTATAGGATAGTAATATATTATATAAAAATGTACTAAAGATATGTGAATATTACAAATGAGGGTGAGGGTGTGCTTATATACCTAGGCAAGTACCTCTTCTTAAACGATCATGTCTTTAGAGACATGCCTCTTCATTAATTAATTATTATTTAGTTACATTATTTTTATATATTTTACTCATAACATTGTCTTTGTTCTCTTTTCTTCGACTTGGACTATTATGTATCAAGGCTTCGATACTTATTTTGTGAGAATTTCTTCTAATTTGTTTTCCAAAGATTTCTTATCGTTCTTGAGTTTCTTAATCTAAGTGAGTAGATTTTGATTATGGTTTTTGCGATACAAGAGTTCTTTGGTTTCTAATTCATCAAGCTTGTTTTCAATGTTTTGACTTTTAAGCTTCTCATCTAGTTAGATCTTTGATTTATTCTAATAAATTTTGATTAAGGGTTTTTGAATGTAAATTTTCTTCTTCCTTTTTTGATAGGTTCTTGTTGAATTATTTTTTGAGAGTTTCATTTTCTTGTTATGAGTTGTGTTTTTTAATTTTACACTTCCTCACTTGTGCAAGTAGTTTTTGGTTATGATATTTTAAATGAGATTTTTTTTCATTTTTATTGGATATGACCTCCTCAAGCTCTTTTTGCTTCTTTGATATTGTTTTTTGATTCTTTTGATGCATCAATTTCATAACATCTTTTAAGTCTTTTGATGAGGGAATTATCGATTCTAACTTCACAATCATGTCTGAGAAGGAGATCATCTCTCCCTTATAAGAAAACATCAATTTTTATTATTCTATGTTTAACGTGAATGTACCCATTTCTTTAAACCAAGGTTGACCAAGAATTATGTCAACACCTTTGTAAAACATAGTTATGACACAAAGTTGAGATATGTACTCATAATGATCTACTGTCACTTGTAAATCATTAATTTCATATTTTTCACCAAAAATTTCTCTTGTTTTGCCTACATTAACATATCAAATTACTAGATGCTTCAACAAATTAATATTTATGTAATTTTCCTCGTCGCTTGTACTAATAATGATATTAACTTTTTTCCTTTGGATATTCCCTTTTAATGTAAATAATTCATGATGTGTAATTAAAATACCCTTATAGGAATGATCCAGGTGGATCGAGAAATAAAAGTGGCCTTGAAAATAACTCAACAATTAAGGTCATCAGCTAGAATTAAAACTAGGACCAAGTCATGGTGCTCGTCATCTTGATTCCAATGGTGTGAAAGACACTCAAATATGAGTTCATATGCTCAAGTTATAGTTGGTCAAAGTTGAAGTTAAACTTGGCCAAGTGGTAGTCTTAACGAGGTAACAAATTGGCGGAATTGTGGTGCACGAAATCTAGCCATCGAAAAGGGAGAATTTGTCATATCACTAATTTGTCTAATATCTCTTCTTTTCTTAAGGAAAAATTCGAACCATTGTTCATATAAAAATATATATATATATATATATTATAATATATATATATTATATATAATATATATATATATATAATTTGGGGAGGGGGAGGGGGGGTTGCCACCATTTCCATTCCCAGAACAATCATATATCAAAGTACTAAAAAATGTCTATTGGATGGATGGGCCACCCCCGACAAACCCGTCCAACCCAATGGAACCACAACAATACATAACCGTCAACAAAATTAACAAATCATGTTATATTATATAACTTCCAACCACCATTTAAACACCACATTATCAAAACAACTCATGCCCAGTTTCGATCGGGTGAGTTTTGAACCCGGCTTGCCTCCACAACATTTTCCAATGGGCCAACAACCCCCGTTAGAAACATTGCCCAATCAATTATATATAAATTCAACATATTTTCCAAATATAAAAAGAATAATAGCGGAGATGTGAATCCCTGAGCGAGGGTATCAATTAGATTTTGAAAATATTCTCTTAGATGACCAAAGGTGCTAGTGTCAGAATTAGGTAAGTGTATAGTCAATTTTGAACGATTTTGCGTGAGGAATCCATCCATGCAGTTCGTTTCTCTAGCCGAGCTCTCCATTTTTAGGTCATCATGAATATTGGAGGTATAACAGTTATTTTTGTAAAGTTGCTTGTAGCTGATTTCTTTAATGCCACTTAATAAAAGAAATCATCATCCCTATTGAGCGGGGCTTGGAGACGTAGCCCACAATGGGTGAAATTTGTAATCAAATAGTTGTGCCTTTGATCTCATGTTTTCTTACGACTTCTTCTTATTTTCATGAGGTTTAAGTTACTTGGTTAATATTCTCTTCTATATGTAATTATGAATGCATCCTTTAAGTTTAAAGATTTGGGTCAAGTTTGGTATCAGAGCAATTTTTCTTGATTTGAGTTGCATGAGTGAATGCTAACTACGAACATGATCCAAAGAGTTGAAGGAAAAATTAAGTCCTTTAATCTCGAAGTGGGGTGTGCACCACGAAGACGAAACATGGTAGATGAGGAAGCTCGAATCGAGGAAGAGAGAAATTATCACAAGGATTTCTTCACCATGGCAGAGAAAGTTGACAAACTATTTGCAGAATGTGAGAACACAATCAAGCCTGAGAAGAAAGAGCTAGATGACCATGCATCGATAAATCATGGAGGAAGAGGAGAAGTATCCTCCCTATCCATCTTCTAGTGACAGTTATTATGTTGGCATTATGATGCATGTGTTGTACTTGATGGCAACCCACTTGTAGTAAAATGACTCACTTGTATATGGTAACTAGATGAATCTACAGGAGAGATATCAGATGTAACAAAATGCATGGTAGTTGTGTTTACAAGTGAGAAAATGCATGGCATTTCAAAGGAATCATTTCAGAAGTAATACGGAAAATTAGAGTGCAATAGGTCTATTTAGAGGTAACAGGGCATTGGTACAGAAGAACAAGAAGATGAAACTAAGGTATTTTGATCATAATAAAGAAGGTGAAGGAAAAGGTTGATGAAAAGCAATTTAAGAAGTATACATAGGTCCTCTTAGTCAAAACAACATATACATGTTGGTCCACGAAACAAAAAGAGCGTATACGTATACACACACTCCCATAGGAAGAAAAGCACGTACATGATTGGAAAACCAAGGTTTTGGTCTGAGGTATTTGGTCGATGGTATTGACCCTAGGTATTTGGTCCAAGTTATTAGTCCTAAGTGTTTTTGGTCCAAGGTATTGACAAAGGATCTAAGTATACAAGGAGGAGAATATCAAGGGCTAAATGTACAAGTAATGACTATCTTATGAAGTGTTTAATCAAAAGAAAATATGCATGTTACGGGTTTCTAATGCTTTGCTTGATTTGAAATAAGTAGGCACCTGAGTGTTTGATGATGTATGAGATCTAATGATGGATCAGGATCATAATGACTTATCATTATGAGATCTGATAATGGATAGGCTAGATTTGATTGCTAATGCATGTTTTATCCTTTATAAGTGATGAAATGGGTATGTTTGAAGTCTGGAATTGCAACGAAGTTATAAGTAAGTATTTGTAGATCTGTACGATGGTTTGCTTTGATGAAGTTGTGTATACACGCTAGTTCGGCTCTTCCAAGTAGCGTATGTAAAAGAAAATCTTGATGTTCAGGGACGACTGATCTGTTAGATCAGTGTTGCTGTTTCACCGTTGTTTGTCAATGACGTCTTCTTAGATCTTAAAGTAGAACTGAATGAATAAGGAAATTGAGTCTAATTGATTGATTGATTGAGAAAGAAGGGCGATCCTTTTTGCTATCTGTAGATCCTAAGAATGTCATTGATTGGTACAGTTTGTGGTTTAGAGGTTGTATATTCGATATATTTAGAATTGTACACAGCTTGGGAAAATGGAAGTAGTGTATACAGGCAAGTTTTCCTCATTGAAGGAGCATACACATTCTGACACATGCCTTTTGAGGTTACAATTAGTTCTGGTTGTTGATGCAATGTTCTAGGTTCAGATCTATGTACTGGTTATAGTAATCTGTTTTTTCCATTTGTTGGTTGAATTTAATTAAGTTGAATGAATGGTTGATTCAGTTGTGTCAGGGGTTCAATGATTGTTTGATTCAGAGGTTCAGAGGTTTCAGTGATTGATTATTTCAGTTAGATCATAGATTGATGATTGGGCTTCAATGATTGGTTGATGCAGATGTATTTGATGGTTGTATTGCAATGGTGATTGATTTTGAGCTTCAATGTTACTAATAGTTCTAGTGTGAAAATTGGATGAAACGTGGCCTTCATATTGTGGTATTGTGTACTAGGAGCATCCAGTCTAAAAATTCATGAAATGTGGTCCCTGGAGGAAATTGAGGGTTGGAGCCTTCAGTGAGGACGAAGCTTCCTGCCAGTCATGGCTGGTGATTTCATCAAGGGGTTGGAGCTCCCTTCTAGTAGCAGCTGGAGAACGAGTGAAGGTTGTAGCCTTTTGTAGGTTGGATCCTACATACTAGTAAACATATCGGCTAGTACAAGAACTAGGGGCTTGTAGCTCCCTTCCAGAAGAAGTTGGAGAACGAGTGAAGGTTGTGGCCTTCTGTAGGTCGGAGCCTATGTACTAGTAAACATATCAGCTAGTATAAGAACTAGGGGGTTGTAGCTCCCTTCTAGAAGAAGATAGAGAAGGAGTGAAGATTGTAGCCTTTTGTAGGTCGAAGCCCATGTACTAGTAAACATATCGACTAGTAGAAGAACTAGGTAGTTTTAGCTCCCTTCCAGAAGAAGCTGGAGAATGAGAGAAGGTTGTAGCCTTCTGCAGGTGGGTGCCTGCATACTAGTATGACTCTACACCAGTACAAGACTGTAAACATATTTTCTTATTATTAAAAGAAGAAAAAGATGACAATAGCAGGTGGTTTTCACCCACATTGGGTTTCCACCTTAAATCTTGGTGCTCATGTGTGTTTCTTATGTGTGATGGTTTATTCTATTATTATTGCACATGTTTATTGTTTAGTGGTTAATAAAGAAGTGATGCATTGATTAAAGATCAACATGTGTTCACCTGATATACGTTGGTTTCCTTAATAACAATTGCATGCACATGTAAGTTCCCTTCACTGAAGTAGCATATATAAATATGATTATGGAAATTAAAATGTTATTGATTTGTAAATATTGATTCACCCCCGCTCTCCGTATTATTTCCAACCATTTTTATCAGAGCAGGTCCTTTGGCAGAAGCTTGATCGCTTGAAGGAGATTCGTAGTGACAATGGGAAGAAACTAAAGAAGAAAGCACCCCAAAAGAAGAAGACATCTCAAAGGAACTGTGACAGTGGGAGAGATAATTGGCCTTTATGTAGAAGCAACTCTTCAGATTTAGAATCACCTCAAAATGAAGTTGAACAAGCGAAAGAACTATTAGGTATGAATTTGTTGTCCTCTTGTGATACATTTCTTTATTCATTTGAAGATAATGAAAGTGACAGCGAAACAACTGAATTTGCTTTTATGGGTGAAAGAGAGAAATCAAATAGAGGTAGAATTTAAAATGCTCATAGACACAATTAGAGATCAACAAGATCTATTGGACAAAAGGAAGTGTACCTGCAAAGAAGAGATTACAAGGCTAAAGGCTCAGTTAGAGGAAGGAAACAAAGTAAGGAAACAATACGAGGAAAAGGAAGATCAAAGTCAAAGGTTGCAGGATGAAGTGGCATCATTGAGAAATGAAGTGAATGGAAAAGACACATCAACCAATGAATTTATAGAAAGAACCAACTACTATGAAGGTCTTGAAGCTGTGGTCATTTCTCTAAAAGAACTAAGACCTTCAACTTCAAGAAGCAGAATGAAGAACTACTCCAAGCATTTGAAGAACAAGAAAATGAAGTTCTCGAATTAAGGCAACAAGTGGAAGAGGGAAGAAAAGATGAAGAAATCATGAAGAAGCAATATCTTGAAAAGGAAGAGAAATATCAGGTTGAGGTAAATATCCTAAAAGGTAAATTGGAAGAAAATGATAGAATTTTAAGATTTCAAGATAGTACTAAGATTTTGGATAATATTCTTAGTAGTCAAAGGTATCCTATCATCAAATTTGGTCTTGGTTTTCATGAAATTGTTGAAGGTGAATCTAGTTCACAACACGAGGCTGGGAAATCTAATGGAAAACCTGAAATTCTCAATAAGGGGATAAGAGGTCAACCCCATTAACAACCAAGGAAAGAAAGATTTCAAAGAAAATAATTTACTCCTAACCATGGAAGTGATAATCAATTCTTTCCTCTGATGAATAATATTGAATGTTTTGTATGTCATAATTTTGGACATGTTGCAGCAAGATGCAGAAGTAGAATGGGTCAAGCTAATAACTGTCACACAGAAAGATCATCCACTTCCAGGTACTTTAAGGGATATTGTTTTTCTTGCAATATATTTGGTCACAAAGCCATTGACTACTTTAGAAGGAATACAAAACATATAAGATGTTATGCTTGTAACAAGTTTGGGCATATAACAAAAGAATGCAAGAGAAAATTTTGGCCAACATACCAAAAGAAACAAACATCATCACTCTCCAAGGTATGGAAGAAGAAGGAATTATAGACTGAAAGATGTGGCATAGCTCAACATATAGATAGAACAAAGTCCAAAGGAATTGAAAGTATAAAATTACAGTGTCCTAATTCTCATACGTAGTTATCATGAAGACAAGTTGCGTATATATGCGAGTTATAAGTTGCACAACTGCGTATATGTTTGTTTGATGAAGAAGCAGTGGGACAAACTCAGAAAAATGATTTGATATGGTTAAGACAATTATCAATTATCTTTTCTGTCTTGATGGTTGATGACCACAGTATGTGGATGTTATTTAGAAGTGTTTTTGATCCTCATAAGTTGTTGATGATTTGATGTATATCTGATTCATGATGATGCCTTGATATTTCTTATTGATATATGCAATGATTAGACCTAATAGTGAACAGGTGGCACAGGATCAGGGCGAGAATATGTTATACTGCTAATAATGCATTGTTGGCATTATGTCTTTGGTACCTAATGATTTTTATCAATGGTGATGATTCTTATATGCCTAAAGTGTTTAAATGATACGTCATGCTATGTTGCGGTTATGAGTTGCCTATGATGATGATACTTGTATTGCTTGGGGTTACATAGTTGTTATTCAAATCAGATTTATGGGTCATTGTGAATGAATTTTTGATGATGCATACATTACATATATGATGCTTACATGGTGATCTTCATAAGGACGAGGAGAAGAACAAAGCTTGAGTACACAACTTCATTATTTGATGATGAGCCACTCATTTCTTTCATGATGTTGTCATCACACCTTCAAAGATGCATAAAGTTCATATGGTGTAGTTATGATGCAGGATTCCTATAGTTCTTTTCTCTCACATGGTTGAGGATTGTTGTTATTGATGGTATCAAGAAAGATTGACAAATGACTACGAGCTCATGGTTTGCTAGATACATATTGCTATCTCTTTGATGGGTATATAGTATGTTGGATACATGGATGATTACTTAAGTTGCATATTGATAAATATTGTTGGTTGGCCAAGGGAATGGTGTTATTGCAGGCATGGCTATTTGAAGACATGGATATTCGGAGAAATGGCTTAATGATGATGAATTCTTACTTTATGATGATACGTTTGATACTCACACTTGTTGATTATCATAGTTGATGCTTATCAAATGTGGGATGTTCCCTAGTGAGGATACATGGTTGATATATTGAGGGCTCTTGTGGAAAGATCATGCAGTCCTTGATGATGATGTTATGATTATAGATAATGACTATGGTGCTTTCACATATATATGATTTGAATGATTTTGTGTTATTGTTTGGACATGAAAGGTTATGATAAAGATCTTTCTTCTAAGGAAATGAAGCAAGTTGATCTTAATGAGATCAAGAGGATGAGTTGATATCTATATGCAGCATATTTTGTCATAGGTTGATGATATTTACCTTGTCGTATCTTGAAAACTGATGATGGACATATACATGTTGTTGGTCTGGATGTTGCTAATGGATGCTTAAGGAGCATATCATATATGGTGTATGATAGTTGTTGATGACTATCATAGTCTTGTTTAGATCTTTGGTCTCTATTATAAATGTCATGTGTATCATTCGATGTAAAGGTCATATAAAGACCCATGATGTAATAATTTATCTCTATCTGTTGTAGTCTTTTGATGAGTCCTTTTTGTTCATATGATGTAATTTGTACCCTCACTATGCATGGGAAGGATGATGTAATAATTGCTATATTTCAATGATGTATAAACAATTGGTATATCCCTACTTGGTTGGGTGGATAAGTCAAATTTGGTATATCCCCACTTGGTTGGGTGGATAAGTCAAATTTGGTATATCCCCACTTGGTTGGGAGATTGATGTATGTATGAGTCATTGGTGATAGGAAGGTCAAACTCACATAGTTGAGTTATAAAGTCATGTTATTCTTTTGGAAAATATTTTTGTAGATTCTACATGTGCTTAGGGGGAGAATGGATGGTTTAGTGCATCACGTCATGTGAAAAAGGGGAGTTTAATCAGAGAATTCAGCATGTGCCTATGGGAGCATGATCAATGTTTATATCCAGTTGTTCAGATATGAAAATATTCATATCAAAGGGGGAGAATATCTTGGTCCACCATTTTCCCTTGATGTCAAAGGGGGAGAGTATTTTGGTGTTGCTTGTTATGTCTAACAGTTTCTACAACTTGCAGTAGTCAACACCAACATGGTTGCCATCAAGTCCAAAGGGGGAGATTGTTGGCACTATGATGCATGTGTTGTACTTGATGGAAACCCACTTGTAGTAGAACAAAGCACTTGTATATGGTAACTAGATAAATCTATGTAACTAGATGAATCTACACGAGAGATATCAAATGTGACGAAATGCATGGTATTTGTGTTTACATATGTGAGAAAAAGCATGGAATTTCAAACGAATCATTTCAGAAGTAATATGGAAAATTAGAGTGTAACAGGTCTATTCAAAGGTAACAGGGCATTGGTATAGAAGAACATGAAGATGGAACTAAGGTCTTTTGATTGGAATAAAGAAGGTGAAGGAAAAGATTGATGAAAAGTAGTTTAAGAAGTATACAAAGGTCCTCTTAGTCAAAACAACGTATACACGCTGTTCCACAGAAAAAAAAGAGCGTATACATATACACACACTTCCAGAGGAAGAAAAGCATGTACATGATTGGAAAACCAAGGTTTTGGTTCAAGGTATTGGGTTCGTGGTATTGACCCTAGGTATTTGGTCCAAGGTATTGGTCCTAAGTGGCTTTGGTCCAAGGTATTGACAAAGGATCTAAGTATATAAGGAGGAGAAGATCAAGGGCGAAATGTACAAGTAATGAATATATTATGAAGTGTTAGATCAAGAGAAAATATACATGTTATGGGTTTCTGATGTTTTTCTTGATCTGAACTATGTATGCGCCTAAGTGTTTGATGATGGATGAGATCTAATGATGGATCAGGATCATAATGACTTATCATTATGATATATGATAATGGATAGGCTAGAATTGATTGCTAATGCACATTTTATCCTTTATAAGTGACTATCTAGGTATGTCTGAAGTTTGGAATTGCAGCGAAGTTATAAGTAGGTATTTTCAGATCTATATGCTGGTTCGCTTTGATGAAGTTGCGTATACACACTGGTTCGACTCTTCCAAGTAGTGTATGTAAAAGAAAATCTTGATGTTAAGGGATGACTAATCTATCATATCAGTGTTGTTGTTTTACTGTTGTTTGTCAATGATGTCTTCTTAGATATTAAAGTAGAACTGAATGAATAAGGAAATTGAGTCTGATTGATTAATTGATTGAGAAAGAAGGGTGATCCTTGTTGCTATCTATTTAGAACTCTGTAATATGAAAATAGATCTTCAGAATGTCACTGATTGTTACCGTTTGTGGTTCAGAGCTTTTATGATTCAGTATATTTAGAATTATACGCAGGTTGGGAAAATGGAAGTAGCGTATACACATAGGTTTTCCTCATTGAAGGAGCGTACACATTCTGACACATGCCTTTCGAGGTTACAGTTAGTTCTGGTTGTTGATGCAGTGTTCTGGGTTGAGATCTATGTACTAGTTACAGTAATTTTTTTATTCCAGTTGATTGGTTGAATTTGATTAAATTTGAATGAATGGTTGATTTAGTTGTGTTAGAGGTTCAATGATTGTTTGATTCAGAGTTTCATAGATTTCAATGATTGATTGTTTCAGTTATATCAAAGATTGATGATTGGGTTTCAGTGATTAGTTGATGCAGATGTATTTGATGGTTGTATTGTAGGTGTGATTGATTTTGAGCTTCAATGTTACTAATAGGTACAGTGTGAAAATTGGATGAAATGTGGCCTTCATATTGTAGTATTGTGTACCAGGATCATCCATTCTGAAAATGCATGAAATGTGGTACCTGGAGGATATTGAGGGTTGGAGTCTTCTGTGAGGAAGTCTAAGCTTCCTGCCAGTCGTGGCTAGTGATTTGATCAGGGGGTTGGAGCTCCCTTCTAGTAGCAGCTGGAGAACGAGTGAAGGTTGTAGCCTTCTGTAGGTCAGAGCCTACATACTAGTAAACATATCAGCGAGTACAAGAACTAGGGGGTTGTAGCTCCCTTCTAGAAGACGCTGGAGAATCAGTGAAGGTTGTAGCCTTCTCTAGGTTGGAGCCTACGTACTAGTAAACATATCAGCTAGTACAAGAACTAGGGGGTTGTAGCTCCCTTCCAGAAGAAGCTGGAGAATGAGTGAAGGTTGTAGCCTTCTGTAGGTCGGAGCCTACGTACTAGTAAACATATCCATTAGTACAAGAACTAGGGGGTTGTAGCTCCCTTCCAGAAGAAGTTGGAGAATGGGAGAAGGTTGTAGCCTTCTGCAGGTGGATGCCTGCGTACTTGTATGAGTCTGCACTAGTGCAAGATTTTATTCAGATTTTCTTATTATTAAAAAAAGACAGAGACAAGAACAGGAGGTGGTTTTCACCCACATTGGCTTTCCACCTTAAATATGTTGAAAATAATACTGAGAGGGGGGGGGTGAATCAATATTATCTAGTCCTTTTACCAAATCTTCCTTATTTATACTTTGAATTATTTTTGCATATCA
>APFE031137887.1:0-13463 GCA_000404065.3 Pinus taeda
TCTACCTAGTATTTCCCAACATGGGAAGGGTAGAGTTTTAAGGTACTCTATTTTATTTTTTCCTATGATCCTCCTTATTCCAAGTTTTATTTTTTTTATTTACTTACCTTGGTTTCTAATCATCATTTACCCTTGATGTAAATTTACCTAGTTTTCATTCCTTACTTATATTTATTTATTATTATTTATTTTTAGATGCCAAAGGTGCCAAGTTTGGTTGTGCCCTTCAAGAACTTCCCTAGAAGTTCCAAGGGTGCCACACCTAACAGTTTAATTGTGATGCCAAGGGTGCCAAGTTGGTCGTGGCCTTCAAGAATTTCCCTTGAAATTCCAAGGGTGCCACTCCACTTGCCCTTCAAGCATCCAGTGACTACGAGGGGAAAATATCGTGCAACGTCATAGACCACTATCATCTCTTATGTTGCCTGCTATAGTGAGACTAATGGTGTCGGGGATCAAGGAATCCGCCTTGATGTGCACCCCCCTGGTAAAATCCTCATGAGTGACCCAACTTGGGGACCTGCCCTCATGGCATCATGATCTTCAAGGTGAAGGTGTTTCAACCCTTCCAGCCCAAGTCACGGCGGGAGTGCTAGTGGGTGAGATCAGGGACACTGTCCCACCCCTCCCATGTAGTTCCATCCACTTGTACAAGCCCATCAACCATATGTGAGTAATTCGGCCAAGCAACTAATCTGTGCCTACAACCATTAACATATCATCAGAATATCGATAAACGTATATAGCAGGTTTCAAAATCGACTTATAATTTCAAAGATAAAATAATATAAATTTTCATCAAACCTGGTGTCACCAACTCGTCATATGCGAGTGCCTATGATGGTTTCCTGCCATACTCAATAATCATCAATAACAAGGTTTCTCAGTGTTATTCATTGTCATAATAGCATCATTAACATCACCTAGTCAATCGCATCATTGCTTATTGTGAACTAGAACTAATGCAAGTAGGTAACATGGGGGCACATCCATCATAGCTATCATCATCATAACATCAATGGAAACATACCTATCCATCAAAGCTATTATCATCATGATATTAGTAGAGAGCATACATATCCATCATTGCTACAATCATCATAATATCAATAGATACATATATAACCATTAATGATATCTTCATCATAATATCAATGGAAAACATACATAAACATCACAACCACTAATAATAGATTCATATGTCTGGATCGTGATCCTAAGGTCCTCAAAGAATAAAGTGTGGGCCTTAGGCCTAAATAAATGTTAATGACATAGCATTGGCAGTCAACTAGAGCGGGGCACTACATACACCCCCTCTTAATAATGGACTTCCTCTCGAAGTCCTTGGAATAGGTAAGGAAAATGGTGACGCATCTCTTTGGTGTCCTCCAAAGTAGTTCAATTGGGCCTATAGCTATCGTACTAGACCTTAACCTGGTCCACTAACAGTCATCTAAGCTGCAAGGTTCATTGATCCAGTATGTGAACTGGTTCGGCCATCACTATTCCCTCGTCCGAAACTTGAAATGACCAAAGTCAATAACATGCAAAGGATCTTGAAATATAATGACGCAAAACAGAAACATGAAACACTTCATGCATACGCACTAAAGATGGAGGTAAGGCAAGCCTGTATGCTACCGGCCCTTTC
The DNA here is from genome assembly GCA_000404065.3 of Pinus taeda. Taxonomy (NCBI): domain Eukaryota; kingdom Viridiplantae; phylum Streptophyta; class Pinopsida; order Pinales; family Pinaceae; genus Pinus; species Pinus taeda. The sequence goes on from APFE031137887.1 coordinate 1,652, forward strand.
CTTTATAAGATTTCAAATAGGTCCCACAATGAAGTCCATTGATGTAACTTCCCATTTAGAACTTGGTATCTCATCGGTTTCAATAACCCTACTAGATGTCTATGTTTAGCTTTTACTTGTTGACACTCTAAGCATCTTGTTACCCAGTTCACGATGTCCTTCTTCATCCCTTTCCAAAAGAAGAGTGTTTTCAAGTCTGCACTCATCTTCTTAACACCAGGGTGTGCCATGTATACTGTGTGATGTGCTTCATTCAAGACTAACTGGCATATATCTACATTCAGTGGTGCATATATCCTTCCCTGAAATTGTAGTAGCCCATCGTTATCAAGGGAGTATTCTTCATATTTTTGGACCCTCATTCATCATCCCTCAAACTTTTGCTAACCTCTTGGTACCAGGTGTCTTTAAATTATAAATCAAGCAGTTTCTCCCTCAAATTTGTCTTTAAGGGAATCACTGAAAATATCTGAGGTCTCCTACTTAAAGAAAAAACCACCCTTTTTACCGTTCCTTTTATGTAAGTGATATCAAAATCATATTCCCTAATTAGCTTAGACCATCGTCTTTGTCTTGCATTTAAGTGGTCTTGAGTGAAATATGTGTTGTAGCCCACAATGGTCAGTCCTAAGATCAAACTTCCTTCCTAGAAGGTAGTGTCTCCAAATCTTTAGTGCATAAACAATGGTTGTTATCTCTAGATCATGGTTTGCGTAGTTTTTTTCGTGGGTTCTAAGTTTCCTTGATGCATAAGCTATTACTCTTCCTTCTTGCATCAACACACAACCCAACCCTTCCTTGGAGGCATCAGTGCAAACCAAAAATTCTTGTTCCATATCTGGTACCTTCAAAATTGGTGTTTTCATTAATAACCCCTTTAACCCTTTGAATGCCTCTTCACATTTTTTAGTTCAGATGAATTTCTTGTTCTTTCTTTGGAGCTCGGTAATGGGGCTTGCTATCTTCGAAAAACCCTTCGACAAATCTATGATAATACCCTGCCATGCCTATGAAACTTTGTATTTCATGAAAATTGGTTGGTGTTGTTGTGGATGACAAGTTTGTTGAGGTACCCTGTGATTCCCTCTTGGTAATAAATTGGAAAATGAACACCCCTCCATAAATTATACTTTTTAACCCCTCTTACAGCACATATAACAACATACTACATCAACCATAACAACATTTTGAACATAAATAATATATATTCTTCCATTCAAAAAATTTACATATATAAAACCATAAATCAAATGATTTATGAAATTTTAGAAATTAAAGACAATCAACAAGTAAAATAAATAATATATACTCTTCCATTTCAAAAATTCTACATATATAAAACAATAAATCAATGGATTTTGAAATTTTAGAAAATTAGAAACAATTAACCAATAAAATAAATATATAGACAACAAAATGAAGCTACTCTTTATTTACTCAATAAGTATGAATATATGAATAAATTCATTATAAAAACATTATTTTATAAATTCATACTCAGAGCTTATTATACATCACAATTAATTAATTAATTAATTGATAAATGGTTTTGTATTCGAGTAAATTGTACATCCAACTACATACAAATTGTAGACTAATAAGTGAAAACTCACCATATAGACATATTCAAATTATACACCCAAACAAGTGACAATGGGCAAATACACAGAGTCCGTAATAATTTAGTTTACAAATACACCATACACCCAACCACATACAATATTAGATACCAAATAACGGGTATGGAATATTCTCATATATATGCATAGAAATTTATTTTTCTCAATCTCGATACTATACACAATATTTAATTATAAATTATAAATCAAAAAAAATAATTTTATAATTTCCTTTTTATATAAGGCGGGTGAAATTACTTTTATTTACTTAATTTAAATAGATAATTATATTTCATCATCATCTCTCGCTTTCTGAACTGTTGGGTTGAACCAAAGGTCTAGATTGACATTAAAGGGAAAAGATTTTTATGTAACAAGGAGAATGAAAAGCGTGGACAGTGTTAATTCATAAGCAGGTAAATTTCTAATTAGCCATCACAAAATCAAAACGGCAATATTGGATTTCTCAAATAAAATTTTGCTCATATTCTTGGATTCGCACGGAGCATTATTGAAAATGGACATTATTTTATGTTTATGAGAACAGAAAAATGAATCTGGGAACTGTTTCTTCTTTAAAGAACAATTAAAATATGGTGTAAATGGGTTATACGTGTCAATCAACGTGGGTTATACAAAATAAGATCTGATGCTGCTTAGTAATTTTGTAGGCCACTCATTCTTGCACTTGCAATTCAATATCAGTTCAAGAAACCTTTTATCTTGAATATCTAATATCACTACTAGATCTGATGAAAGCATAGGTGTCTTCAAAGTCGAAGAGCATTGAAGAGTTGGGTCAGTGAGAACAGTTCAAATGTCTTCATATTTCATTACATACTAGTGGAAATCTGAATCCACACATTGTAAATTTTGGCGAAAGGGGTGTGGCGATATGAGAACATATTGTGAAATAAATATGCATAGAGAACACACAATAAAGTTTGGTAAAAGTAATACATCTGATAAAGGTAATGCATCGTTGGTATCTTACGTACCGGATTGGTTATGGTAATAAGCAGCTAAACTCAAGTTATAGATTCAAAATTCGCCCTTTATGGTCCCTGGGTTTTGATTGCATTTCATTTTAATTTCATGGGTTCCTCTGCATTTTGTAATGGATTTAAAATCAGAGTACCGAGGCTGTCCACTCCTAAGAGCTTTATTATTAACAATGAGGTTTGGTGCAGCGGCCAAGAAAGTTGAAGTGGTCATTTCTTCAGTAATTTCAATTTATCTCTCATGATAACTGAGAATGGTTCAATGTCTCATATAGATGCTCCAACAAAACAGGCGCTAACAAAGGCAGCATCATTTCGCACAGGAGGATGCTCTGTTTCTCAGCATTAGTTTCCTCACCTTGCACTTCCCCAGGCAACGGATCATTTTTCCAGTGTTGAAAAATCGTGTATTGATGAGAAAACCGCTCCAGCACACTAATTCCCTACCCTGGTAAATTTCTTTTGAGCTCGATCTATCTGAGCTGGGAAACATCTTTCAATTTATCGCAAAATCAAGAGGCCAAAATCCACACTGAAATCTCACTGATAATGGAAGCAGCCAAGATTTCCTTATAATAATTTTCAGCTTCAAGAAAGCCTTTGTACTATGAAATGCGGGAGCTAGGCAATCGTTGCGACCAAGTTTTCTGTTAACTGATGTCAATAAGCTTGTTGGCAACAAAGGCGGTATCGAAACAATGCGCAAAATGAAGGAAGGATGATTTTAACAGTTTTAGAATCTCATCTTCTGGTGAACGGTATATATGTGTTGCAATACTACTTTGGTCTTAGTTAAATGTATGTAAATGTTATGCTATGTTTCCTGAAATGAATTCCTAATGTGTTTCTCTTCTGGTTGTATTTTGTTGTGAAAAAAAAATATAGTATCGATGTTGGTTCTTACACTTGGTATCAAGTGTAAGAACCAACATCCATGCTATATTTTTCTTTTCACAACAAAATACAACCAGAAGAGAAACACATTAGGAATTCATTTCAGGAAACATAACATAAACTTTACATACATTTAACTAAGACCAAAATAGTATTGCAACACATATGTACCGTTCACCAGAAGACGAGACTCCGCTTGCCTTACTGTTGCTAGTATTCCCTTGCTGTCAGTCACCTCCGCGAATGAATGGTGATGTACATGATCCGAATGCGATGACCCACCAGTTAACCTCCCAGCCTACTCCTTAACAATTTTTTGCTTAAGTTTTGTACAATTCTAGTCAAACTTGCAATCATTCTAAAGCAAGCTCTTAGTTTTAGCTATGTGGGCTTTTCTACACTCCTACTAAGGACAAAATAACCAGCAAGTAAATCACAAAAGAAATGGAACACATCTGCATTGGGATTCTGGGAATCATCAATTGTTTTCATCTCAAATTGCTAAAGTACATGAACTCAGATGCTACTGAATGTTCTGCTTAAAAAAAAAAAAAAAAAAACGAAATGCTATAATACACAAGTTATGACAAAATAGTAACACAATAATGGAAGATCAGTGGTCCACAAATGATCTATAGACAATATTTTACAATGATGCAGTACTAATATTCAATGGATGTTCAACCACTAACAAAATAATGGACATATAAACTTAAACTTTAAGAAAATTATAAATAGCTTGAGTGTTAAAAATAATGAAATATGTCTTATGAAATGGGTTCCTATATTGCACTGCTTGTATTTGGTTGCAGGGATGAACCTTCTTTATATGATAGTTTGGTTTTTTTTTTTTTCTTCAAAATTTGTCTAAGAATAAAGCGTCAAAGATTCAGCAGTTTCTTAATCTTTTTGAAAAGGAAATCTTAGTGGATATAGTTATGCTTCCTTTGCAACCAAGTAAAAATAAGCTTTCTAATATTCAACTTGACTGCTACTCTTGTTAATTGAAAAAATTAATGACAGGCCATGGGATATTAACATGCGAGAAATTGTTATGGTGTTGGGACATTAACATGCGAGAAATTGTTATGGTGCTGGCTTGTTTGACATAAAATTTACACAAATTATCCATGCCATAGTTGATCAAAAGAAAATAATTAACAAAACTAGTCATGCATGCATGGGCCCATAGGTCTCAAGGGTTCAACATAGCTCTGATACCAAGTGTAAGAACCAACATCCATACTATATTTTTTTTTCACAACAAAATACAACCAGAAGAGAAACACATTAGGAATTCATTTCAAGAAACATAACATAACATTTACATACATTTAACTAAGACCAAAATAGTATTGCAACACATATGTACCGTTCACCAGAAGACGAGACTCTGCTTGCCTTGCTATTGCTAGTATTCCCTTGCTATCAGTCACCTCCATGAATGAATGGCGATGTACTTGATCTGAATGCGATGACCCACCGGTTAACCTCCCAGCCTACTCCTTGGGTACTCTTCTTCCCCGCGGATGCCCGAGCAGCAATGGGGTTGTACAATGGAGGATTGCAATAGCTGGTAGAGGAGAGCACTCCTTGGCTCAAGAGTTCCCTCTCTAAAATCCTCTACCTCACCAAACTCACTATAGGATCGTAATCACTGCTTTGACATCATCTCATCCATCCAACAATAGGGTTCCCCAAAAAAATTCCCTTCTCTCATGGCTTGCCCCTTCTTTTATGGGAGTCCTCATAGGTGACACTTGGCATGTCATGCATAATTAGTTATTTTTTATAATTCAGTAACTTGATTATTCACCCACCCAAGTGTCACTCTCTCATCAAGGGTCTCCCAAAATTATTTACTTAAATTTTAATTTAAAACTAATATTTTCCTCACCTCAACAAGATTCCTATTTCTTCTCCTAGTTGCCTCTTTATCCCCCTTTTTATTCCTTAATTTGGGTTCATTACTAAAGTCAATTAATGAGTCAAGATTTGATCCCCTATCTACCCCCAATTTAACTCAAGTTATCTCTTAGATGGATATTCTTATGTTGGTTGTTGCCACATGGAGGTTCTCTGCATTTCTCTAAATTTAATTAATTATTCTTATTTTAATTCACCTTCCTCTTCTCTTAATTAAGCTTAATTAGTTTAAGATTAATCTTTATCCTTACAATTATGTCCCTCTTTCCCCTTTTACCTAATTAAACTACATAATCTACCTAATATTTTCCAACATGGGGAGGGTAGAGTTTTTAAGATAAAATATTTTATTTCTTCCTATGATCCTCTTAACCCAAGCTTTATTCTTGATTTAATTACCTCGGCTTATAACATCATTTACCCTTGATGTAAATTTACCTAGTTTTCATTTCTTGATTATATTTATTAATTTATTTATTTTTAATGATTCCAAGGTGCCAAGTTTGGGTCGTGCCCTTCAAGAACTTCCCTTGAAGCTCCAAGGGTGCCATGCCTAACAATTTATTTGTGATGCTAGGTCCAAAGTTGGTCATGCCCTTCAAGAAATTCCCTTGAGGTTCCAAGGGTGCCACACCTAACATTTTATTTGTGATGCCAAGGGTGCCAAGTTGGTTGTGCCATTCAAGAAATTCCCTTGAAGTTCCAAGGGTGCCACGCCACTTTCCCTTCAAGCATTTAGTGACTACAAGGGGAAAGTATAAGTGCAATGTCATAGATCACTATCATCTCTTATGTTGCCTGCTATAGTGAGACTAATGGTGTCGGGGATCAAGGAATCCGCCTTGATGCGCGCCCCCCCAGTAAAATCCTCATGAGCGACCCAACTTGGGGACCTGCCCTCATGGCATCATGATCTTCAAGGCGAAGGTGTTTCAACCCTTCCAGCCCAAGTCACGGCGGGAGTGCTAGTGGGTGAGATCAGGGACACTGTCCCACCCCTCCCATGTAGTTCCATCCACTTGTACAAGCCCATCACCCATATGTGAGTCATTCGGCCAAGAAACTAATCTGTGCCTACAACCATTAACATATCATCAGAATATCGATAAATGTATATAGCAGGTTTCAAAATCGACTTAGAATTTCAAATATAAAATAATATAAATTTTCGTCAAACCAGGTGTCACCAACTCGTCATATGCGAGTGCCTCTGATGGTTTCCTGCCATACTTAATAATCATCAGTAACAAGGTTTCTTAGTGTTAGTCATTGTCATAATAGCATCATTAACATCACCTAGTCAATCGCATCATTGCTTATTGCGAACCAGAACTAATGCAAGTAGGTAACATGGGGGCACATCCATCATGGCTATCATCATCATAACATCAATGGAAACATACCTATCCATCAAAGCTATTATCATCATGATATTAGTAGAGAGCATACATATCCATCACTGCTACAATCATCATAATATCAATAGATACATACATAACCATTAATGCTATCTTCATCATAATATCAATGGAAAACATACATAAACATCACAACCACTAATATCACAACCACTAATAATAGATTCATATGTCCGGATCGTCATCCTGAGGTCCTCAAAGAATAAAGTGTGAGCCTTAGGGATAAATAAATGTTAATGACATACCATTTGCAGTCAATTAGAGCGGGGCACTACGGGCACAACCACATTATCAACCAATGGTTGATGAGACTATTGAGAAACCATATCAGATTCAGGAGTAGAAGAACTTTCAGACTCAGACCATATCCTTTGTACCTCTAGAATACCAGGGAACAAATGAGTAAGATGGTCTCCCTTGCATATCTTACAAGGGAACTTAGGTTTAAAACTTATATGCTTAGGTTTCTGATCAACATCCATTCCACCAACATGACTAGCATTAGTTGATGGAAAATCGTTAACATGACTCGTAGAGGTTAGTGACTCATTGCTAGTATGACTTGCAGTGACTAGACTTATGCCCCCAGCGTGACTTGTAGCAGCTGAAAGCTCATCTCCATCATGACTAGCAGACATTGATGATGATTCATTACTCGTATGACTTGTAGTGACTATACTTATGGCCCCGGCATGACTTGCAGTGACTAAAGGCTTATCTCGAACATGACTAGTAGAGGTTGGTGATGCATGGATAGAATTATTCTTCTTTTTTGTCTTCCTCTTTCTCCTATTTTTAGATCTCTTATTACAAGAGGGAGGAGGAAAAGGAATCCCAAATTTCTCTTTTAAAGAAGATGAACAATTAACACCCATTTGATGCCCTTGAAATAAAGCATTCATCTAAGAAGCTCCAAGAACATAAGGAATATTCGGAGTGGACCATAGCCAAACTGGTAGTCCAACATTCAATCTAGAATATTCAAAGTGGCCATCAAGGGGGTATCAACGTTTCTGAAGAAAGGAAAAGCACAAGGATCCCCTTTTAGAATGGTACCTTGGTTGGTCTCCACGGGAATATTGGCCATACCAAACTTATTCACAGATCTTTCCCTTGCAGGAATGTACAAATGACTTTCCAAGGAAGAGAGATGCACAATCAAAACCTTTGCCTTTAATGAGGAAACTCCACAACTTTCAAATGAAATATCAAAATCCTTTCAAGATCGTCGGAGTGGTAGGTCAGTCACTCAGAATCTAAGGTCCAAAATTGACAAAACAAATCCACCTAAAGCCAACTAAATACAAAGAGAAAAGAGCACTCAAATATAAAGTCCCTAAATATGCAACCAATCAAGAAACTTCCAAGTATTTCCACTCCAAGTGATGAGGACTAGACACCAAAATATAAGAAAACAAAAATCAAGGGCCTTTAGAAAATAGTCTGGGGTAATTACGCCCCAAGCCTACTAGCGAAGGTATCAAAAGTAGTTACGCTAACCTCCAAACAACAGCCTTTCCTGGTACAAGCACCCAAGCTTCACAAGGGGACCCTCTAGAAGTATTATTGAACGTGATGCAATATCAGCCTTAGGTGCCACAGGATCCCCCTTCGTAGCCACCTATGAGATTCCTGGGAAAGGCAACTATGGGCACCAACTCGTATTAAAAGCCGGGAAGAACAGTCGTGAGGCGGGATCCAACAAGTAGAAGAGGGGGTATCTCTCTTCCTTGTCTTCACTCTCCCTTGTGCTTAACTCTCAGTCACAGATCTCTCCCAGTCTTTCTAACGATATTGGATTTTTTTCTTTATTTAACTTCTAATTTTTATAATTTGAGCGGCCTTGGAGAGTTAACTCTCCACTCACCTATTCCAAGGCCCTAATGAACCTAAACTTGTTGGTGTTTGTTAATGACAAAATAAAAGTTCTAGGTCATTTTATTAAAGCGCTTATTTTATAGAGTTGTTCTTTAAGTCATGGGTAAAAATGAGAGTGAAACTAATGATGTTTTGATGCAACATAAACCAATAGAAACTTAGCTACATGAAAATGCAATTATTTTCTTCAATGAAAAGGGATTTCTATAGAGTTCTACGAATAAACTTGTACAAGAAAATTTTTCTTTTTCCAGAAAACACACTCCACACACTCAAAAGCTAATAAAAAGACTAAAATATCTGCCATGCAAACTATAATGATAGTGCACGGATGCTCATACAAAAAGCAAAAGTGTTTCTTTATAAAATCAATAAGCCCACTTGACAATAAATAGGGCAAAAATTTAATAACAAATTTCCCTCAAAACCAAGCAATACAAATTGAAAAGAGATCACATTTCGCTTCTCAACTACAAAACAAAAGAAATCGTAAACCAAAATCTTGGAAAAGGAAAAACAAAAGTGATGTTTTGTGTTTTTTTTAAGGAAACAAAAGCAACTTTTTGAGGTCACAAAAGTACTACTAAAATTCGAAAGATCAAGAAATAATCACAAGGAGTCTTTAAATCTTGCAAGTTATAGAACTCATTAATAAATTAAACTTGAAACAAGAAAGAATATAAACTTGCACAAATTGATCCAAACAGTAGAAAAATAATTCGGCAAACTAACAAAATGTCAAGAAAGAAATACTTTCAAATTTACCAAAAAGACTCTCAAAACGCACGAAAAGCAACAAGGCCATAAAATAATGAAAAGCAAAGAAAGGGAACTTGAAACTTGGGCTGAAAACAAAATCAAAATCAATTTCTTGTTCAAGAAAACCAGAACATCCAAGAACTTCAAAATGAAGCCTTGAACCCAAGACACAAACTAGAAACTTGCTTAAGAAGAAATCCTAGGCCAATCAATAATTTTCAGTAAGAAGGAGATTTTGAAAAACAAAGCTTGCAGGAAAACTAAGTTCTCTAGATAGTAAATGACCATACAACAGCATAAATCACCAGGCAATAACCCTAACTGTGCAAAAAAATTTGAAAAAACAATTCAAAAAATTGCACACGCGATTGTGTAAAGACACAGAAGCATGCACACGTGTTTCTAATACAAGAAAATCGCGTATACATGAGTCTGCTTGAAGAAACCTGTCTGTATACACCACTGTAACTCAAGAAAACAATGTATACAAATCTCAATAAGAAAAAACAAAAATCACAGTCTGATCAAGAAGATCAGGCTTGATTCCTGGGACACTAATGGATCAAACAACACTGTAAAAGAAAGCAATCAACAAATTGAACCCTGATTGAGAACAAACAACCGAAACTAGGAATAACAAGAATGTTATCCCCAGTGGAGTTTCCAATTCTGTTGCAAGTGAGAACACCCTAGGGTCTTGGGTTGAGAATCCCATTAGAGCGGAGAGCGAACCACAATAAGAAATGCTTAGGAAATCAACCTAAATGCTTATTCTATTGAACTATGTAAGAGTTTCCTTACCCGGAAGTCCTACATTTGAGTAGATCCTGTAGGGTGCAAATGCTCAGCTTCTCTTGATGTCTTCGAAACTTAAAAATTATTCAAATGAAACATATACAGCAGTAGAAATATAAAGCATCTTCATGATATTAACTTTAAAGCATATAAATGAATGAACAATTACACGTCAATGTAAGATTCATAAACGAATTACAATATAAATAGATGCATTAACACTCTTAATATCGGAAACAGAACAACATTCCTTTATTGAAGTTAGCTACAAGTAAAGTGGAGAAATACAACCTGAGTCCTTCTCCAACTCCAAGGGGAACCGTGCTCCGGATCTGTCCTTTCCCAACCTCAGTAATCTTCCTCCATCACCAATACAAGGATATCTCAAGAAAGATGAAGGATATCTCCAACAAGGAAACAAGGGTTTCTTGAAGCTTTAGGGAGTGTAGGAGGCACAGGGATTTTGTCAGACTCAATTAGGGGTAATCTCACTATAGTATCAATATCTCATATCTTCTCCCCTAAGTCCTTCCCATCGAAGTTTATTTATACTTCTCCAAATTACTTTTTTCAGTGAGGAAACAGTTGGGCCATGGGCAATAGGATGTGAGTAACAAGTAAAACCCGTGAACTCTGCCCGAAATTAAGGAAATTTATTTTTTTTTAAAGTGTTTTGACATACGTACATGGTTTGGGTATATGTTAACCCACATGTACATGCTTTTATCATAGGGAAAAGTAGCGTATAGGGAACAAAACACTGTTTTTTAGATTTTTGACCAAGTCTGGAAGGAAGGGTTGCCCTAGGTCATAATCAGAGCATCAGATCTACCAAGACTGGTAAATGGTACTATAACAATAAGGTGTCATATTGGGTATATACTAAGTATAAATATTGGGCATGAGTAATTTCCTTCTCTTACATCACAACACCTCCCTTAGCAACATCCTCAAATAATATCGAGAAGCAATGATTCCGTAAACCATTTAGCTAAAATTTGATCTAGAATAAAAAGTTTGACTAATCAATGCCTACATCTCCATTCATGTATATGATCGGAAATTTAAGTGGATTTTGATTGTTTTAGAGAATTCAACAATTCAGTACCAATGTCAAATCGAATTGGTAACTCGAAATGTGTCAAAAATGTTATTGCTAGATCTTATGAAACCACCTCAAGAAAAGATAGATCAACGACTTAGAATTCAGCCTCTTTGAGGGGGCAACCTCCTTTACATTACATAAATGAACAATTCTTGCATGATTCAAATGACAAAACCTCCTTTCTATATATAGGAGTCTAAGGAGTCACAATATAACCCAGCCAACCTAACAATAATAATATGAAGCCACAATTGTAACATTAGTGGGCTTATATGGGGTACAATAGTAACAATATGGGCACTATGTGGGTACATCAATATAATAAGTGGGTTGTACTAATAACAATAAGGGTTACACTAGTAGTATAGGGGCCTAACATGCCCCTCTCCCTCAAAAAGCGTTGTCCTCAACGCTTGA
>APFE031137890.1:7553-27540 GCA_000404065.3 Pinus taeda
ATAATTCTTGTGAATGACCATAGGAAGTGATGAGTCCCTCGAAGACTATGAAGAGAGGTTCGAGCTGAGTTACAAAAGGGCAAGGTGTACACTTGACCCTGAGTCTCTGAAGTTGGTCCTCCTCAGGGGAATTTTGGATGACCTTTTAGAAACCCTCCATCTACTAGCTGAGGGAGACATCTACCGACTATCCTATGGGGACATAAAGCCTGTTTTTAGAAACCATTCTAGAACAACTAGAAAGAAAGGTAGGGGGAGTCAACCCATAGCTAGTACCTCTTCTTCTAATTCATACATTAAAGGTGAAATTGGAAACATGTTGGAAGACTTCAAGAGTGAGATGCTATGGACTCTTTCCATGCAAATGGATACCTTACATATCAAAAGAAAACAAGAGGAAGCAGAGAGGGCTTTGGCCATTTTTTGCCCCATATGCCCCAAGAGGCATTCTAGGAATGAATGCCCATTGAACTGTATAGAGGTTTATTTAGTCTGTGAAGAAGATCATTCTACAGATAAGTGCCCTTCCTTGCATGGACTTAAAGCTATATACCAAGGGCCCGAAGGAGTCACTGAAAAAATCTATTACATAAACCAAAGGAGGCCGCATGGACCTAGACCATATGAGTAGGGGATGCAAGGGACATCTTCGGCATACTACAAACCCAACCAAGTCACCTCCATACCTTCGTGGGGACCCCCTCCTCACCCTTCCTAGTCCACACCTTGTCCTTGGTCCTTCACATCTCAATATCATGCCCAACCACCCACCCATTCATTTCAATCCTATGTTGAGTCACAACCTTAGTGGAATCCATCTCATGAGGGGTGGAGGCCTAAATACAACTCTCTTCCCAATATTCTGCCTCCACCACCTCCTCAACCACAACTGTTACCTTTTTCTCCACCAAGGCAACCCCAAATGCCTGCCCAGCGAGATCTGAACGTGAATAACAGACAGGCTCAACAAGTGTATAGTGGGGAACCATCATGCCCAAATTATGTTGTGGAGATTTGAGAAATTAACTTGCGATCTCGAAAATTCCTCCCAAATATCGAGTCTACACCAAGGGAGGTTGAGGAAGATAACGAGAAAAGCAAACCTAAATCAAATCCACCCTTTCCTCAGAGACTATCCATGACAATCCAGCCTACCGCAGAAGAGACTGAACTCCTAGGAGAATTGAAACATTTATGTGTGAAGATACCACTTCTCCAAGCCATAAAAGATGTGTGTATCTACAATAGGTTGATAAAAAAGAAGTGCTTTATGCACCGAGGAAGGTGCAAGAGAGATGCCCCAACCATCAATGCCATAGGAAGATTGTCCGACTTGATGTTCGGGTAGATAATCTGTCCAAAATATCTGGACCATAGAAGCCCATTGATGTCCACATCAATGGCACAATGGTCTCACATACCTTGATTGATGTGGGAGCTCCCATTAATGTGGTGAAAAAGGAAACAATTCTCAAACTTAACCTCCGAGGCTCCTTGAGCAAGACCACGACAGTGCTGCAACTAGTAGACCGCTCCACAGTGACCCCTGAGGGGATTGTGGAAGATGTGATGGTCTCCATTGATTCTTGGGAGTACCCTACCGATTTCTTAGTTCTCGAGCCAAAGGAAAAGTTCAGTCGGTATCCTCTCATTCTGGGAAGATGCTCGTAGGCTACAGTTGATGCCTACATCACTTGTTGAGCTGGGAACATGACCATAAGGAATTGGCACATGTCCAAGTAGTCAATCCTATATCCTCCTCCACAACCCTTTCTAGAACATGATCTACCTCTCTAGTTGGAGGAGGAGGATGAATATGAAGTTTATTCTGCACCACTTTGTACCTTAGAAATCACCATCGGGGGAAAACCACAAGATGAGGATGATATGATTGAAAATTTGATTCAGAATCCACCTCCCAATGTATCACCATTAGAAGACATAGTAAGAGAAACCCAAAAAAAACCCTAAACTAATCTCTATGTGGCTGACCCCACTTCTCGTCATGTTAAAAATATAGAGTTCGGCCGAGAAAGAACATTGAAAATCAATGAACCCTATCTACTTCCGAGGACGAGCTATGCAGCATACTGAGAAAACATCTAGATGCCTTCGCCTAGAGTTATAAGGAGATTAAGGGAGTGCACCCTCCAATATGTACTCATCATATATACATCAAGGAAGATTGCAAGCTAGTTAGGGAGCCTCAAAAGAGGATGAACCAAGCACTTAAAGATATTGTTAAGGAAGAACTCCAGAAATTTCTTGATGTAGGATTCATCTATTCCATCTTTGATAGTGAATGGGTCTCTCCTTTGGTGCTAGTGCCAAATAAAAATGGTAAGTGGAGAATCTATGTCGACTATCAAGAATTGAACAAAGTGACTAAAAAGGACCATTTTCCTTTACCTTTCATAGATCAAGTGTTAGACGGTCTCATAGGGAAAAAGTTTTTCTCCTTCCTAGATGGGTTTAGCGGGTACAATGAGATTCAAATCAGCTCGAAAGACCAATATAAGACCACTTTGAGTTGTCCTTGGGGTACCTTTGCATACTGTGTCCTTCCTTTTGGTTTGTGCAATGCTCCAGCCACTTTCCAACAAACAATAAGGTAATGGTATTCTAATCATAAGTTTGTATGTTGATGATGTATTATATATGGGTAGTAGTTCTAAGATGAATGATAAATTCAAAGTTGCCATGATGAATGAATTTGACATGAAAGATCTAGGCCTCATGAAATATTTTCCAAGAACGGAGGTTTATGAAAGCAAGTATGAGATTTTCATTTGTGAGACAAAGTATGCACAAGATATGCTAAATAAATTTGATATGATTGATTGTAATCCATCCCCTACTCCAAGTTGTCATGGAGTTGTGTTATGTAGAAATGATGATTTTGATTTAGTTGATGAGACAACTTAACAAAAGTATTGTGGGGAGCTTCATATTTCTAACCCACACAAGATCTAATATTACGTATTGACTTTGACTTGTTTCAATGTATAAGAAAAATCCATCTAAAATACATATGAAGAAATTTGAAGTAATGTGAAAGGCACTCTAAATTTTGGTATTTATTGCTACTCTTCTCAAAATTTCAATCTTATTGGATTTAGAGATTAAGATTTGGGAGGTAGTATTGATGACCTTAAGTCCACATCTCCACATTTCGAATTTCTTTCTCTTTTTTTTCTAGTTTGATTACCTAGAGGTCAAAGACACAAACCATTGTTTCTCCTCTCATCCACACAAGAGTATGTTGCAATTACATCAGTGTGTACACAAGCTCTTTAGCTCAGAATTTTTCTTAGAAGATATTGGAGAAAAGATGATTCAACTTATAGTGATTTATTGTGATAATGTAAGTGGAATCAAGTTAAAAAAGAATCTAGTTCATCACAACAAGATAAAGCATTTTGACATGAAATATCACTTCATTCAGGATTTGGTGCACATGAAGTATATTGAATTGAAACAAATAAATACTAAGGATCTGCTAGGCGATATCTTCACCAAAGAAGTTACAAAAAATCAGTTTTTGGCACTACTATATAAGATAGTAAACCCTCATTAAGCATTAAAGGGGAGTTTTCAAGATAATGGTTAATCAAATCATGTAATTTCTGTTGGGAATAATGATTAATTAGTTATGTAAAATACTCACAAAGTAGCCACCTCATTTTGTGTTCACTCCAAAATTAAAGTAGCAGATTGTTAGGGTGGTCACTGTAAATTAGGTGTAATGTCAATAGATTTGTTTGAGAGTTGATTTTAGTAATAGTTTTAATATATAAGAATGTAGTTAATAGTTGAATTAATATATGACATTTGCAACATTTCTTAGCTCACTTAATTGTTTTATTTTTTTTATGTATTTTTTCTTCAACTAAATTGGGTTGAAATAATTCATTTCATATTCTACAAGTGGTATGAGGGGAGGTAAAATTATTTTGGGTTAAAGTTGTATTGTTGGAATTTTGCTAAAGTTAATCATGTATTCTAACTAATGCTAGTTCCAGAATTTGATGTGCATTAACATGCTAACCTTTTTTATTGGAAAAGATTTGTGTAGATCCTTGAATGATGATATGAGCAGCCAGGTGATTGGAATGCTATTACAACTGATTGGAATGCTATTACAGCTAATGAAAGAACAATTTTTTTTTATTGAAAAGGGTACAAAAATTTTATTATTAAACTACCTTTGAATAGGCTCTATGCCCTTTGGTCATGCATCACACTAATCATTGTAATTAATATTAATCATTGTAATTAATATTAACATGCATAACTAATTGAAAGTTTAATATCATATGCAAATCTTCAAGTCAAAGTATTGTTCTCTACCAAAATATAGAAAGGGACTTACATCTATTAAGGTTTCCACCACTACAACAAGAGCCGATATGGTATAGAAAAATTCAAGACAAGACCACCTACCACCAAAGACCTAGGCTTCACCATCAGATAAGAAAGGCAATGTGATTGTTACATAAATTGCTTATCACTTTCACCTAAAATGAAGGTTGGATAAATAGTTGCAAAGTATTAAAAACATAGAGAGAAAGGATATAATGAGAGTGTGTGATGGTAGGTCCATTCCCATATGCATGAAGTAATTCTGATCGAGCTGAAATACATTATATATAAATATACTTACACCTCATACAAAATAGAGCAACAGAAGGTGATTGCAGTGACTGATGTAAATATGTTTCTTAGTCATCCGGAGATGTTGAAGTGAAATGATACATTGCATGTGGATCTTTCCCATTGATAATTATTGAATACGACCATGGTTGTCATCATGGTGACCAGGATAATGGTTTTGAAAATGTACAGGCAATAGTGTTATATTTTTGCATGCCATCAATCAATTCTTGCTCAACTGCATATTTTGTTGGAAGACACAACGTCAACTAACATCATTATTATAAACAAATGGTTTTGCACATCATTTAACAGATCTTAGTCGTAGCCCAAAATCACACAGTAAGGAAATCGAGAATGGAAAAAGATGTAGGAGGTGATTTTTTCCTTTATAAATGTGCTTGTAGTGGATTTTGAACATTTATGATCCTTCAAAAGTGTAATGCCAAAACCCCTCTAGGATTGAAAGTGGTTGGCATTGTCTTTGAGCTTCATTTAATTTTGATATTTGTTACACTACTTCAAATGATAAATGACAGCCTCTACATATTTATTCTCTCTCAATCAACATTGAACGATAAGATTTCACCAGAGAAACCTGGAGTAGTTGACATTATATATTAGAATATGAGAGATATTTCATGGGTATGGAAATCACGTCGATCCTAAAACGGGTTTGGAAATTGAAGAAAAAGAACTGATAGTTGATAGCTTAAGAACTGAACTTGAGGCCTTTCTGAAGGCCAAAAGAGCAAACAACTTGAGAATCGAGGTGAGTTACCACAAAGATGGTGGGGAAGGAGACCACTTTCTTAGAAAATCACTTGACTCACAGAACTTCAAGAAAAATAAGCAATAGTTGATAGCTTAAGAGCTGAACTTCAGGCCTTTCTGAAAGCCAAAAGGGCCAGTAACTTGAGGAGCGAGGTAAGATACCACAAAGTTGGTAGGGAAGGAGACCTCTCTGCTTGAAAATCACTTGAATCAATGCACTTGAATGGGGATATAAGTGAGCCTCAAGATGTTGCAGATAGTGACATGCATTCAGTTGAACTAAAGAAAGACAGTGTTGACGATAGAAACAGTAGAGGTTACAAATGGGGATATGCATCAGTGTGTAGTATCAATGGAAGGATGGATCGAAAATCCTATTAGCAAAAGAGTTCATTCCAGTAAGAAATGAACGACCGAAGGTCCCATGAGAAGTGGAATTTTTTTGACTACCAATTATGGAACAAGCTAGATGCAATAAATGTAACACCAACCAAGAGTCACTTCAAAAAGACAAGTGGCAACCTCATTGATACAACACCATTCATACAATGAAAGAAACAATTGGGCTTTGCAGGCTATATCACCAGAAAGTTGTCACATCTCAATGAAGGTTGGAGCTTACAATCAAGAAATTACTCCAAAAATTTCATTGGATTTGAAGACTAGCATTTGCATCTAATGTTGCAAAGGAAACGCCGTAAGGCATAGTGCGTGGAAGAATATTGAAATGTGAATATGCTTTTGCGGGATTTTTTGAAAGCAAGGGTTGATGATTTCGAGTTTTAATTTGAGGAAGCCATGCCGAACACTGCTGAAATGGAATGCAAGCAGCCATAAATATGCACTGAACCTGCCTAGAGACCTTTGTTTGCAGCTGGTAAAGACTGTGGAGTTAAAGGCGAAGATAAATGAATGAATCCATGCGAACAACAACCGGGCAACCATATTGACTTGGAAAGGGCTATTCAAACGGGAAATTAAAATATGAAGATATATTGAAAACATGTATTATACTCATTAAAATCAATTTTTTTTGTCAACAAATTATGTTAAAACCCATTGACAATGAAATGGTTGTGAGGACATTAACTATCAAAATGGTATCGATCTTGAAACATCCCTTTTTAAGTTTGAAATGGAAAACACAAATAGTTGTGAGGACAGAAACTATCAAAATGGTATTTGATGTTGAAACATCCTTTTTTAAGTGTGAAATGGATGTCTTTCTTAGAGGGAACGCCTTACGGAAATCCACTATACAAACAAGTAATTGCAATGGGTGAAAGGTTGGGGTCATGAAGAGTGGACTCAATTTTCAGACTCCCCACCTGAGATTCTTTCCCCAGTTCAGCCCACTCTCTCATGTATATGGTAATATATTCTTCCTTGATGGGAGAGGAAAATGAAACCCAGGCAGAGCATGGGGAGGGTGCTCAAGGGACCCATGAGAAAAGACCAGACTAAAATTTGCTCAAGCATGAGCATGTGACCAAACCACAAATAATATTGCAGGACACATTTTCTGCAAAGGCCTAAAACTGACATCCAAATTAGAGATTTGAGACATGAAAATTGCAGAGGACTCCAAAATTAACATTGACATTATGAATGGGGTGGCCTTCCCCACTAGCATTAACTTGTCAAGAATTATTACTGAAGATAAATCATTGACCTCAAACCTAAAACAATAAGTTTTATGCAAGTCTATATAACATTTAACTCATAAACCAATGCACTTACTTATAAGGGGGCTGATCTCAGCACAAGAGATTCAGATGAACAAATCATCTTGCAGTAATAGTCTCAGCATTAAGCAATATCTGGCACAATCTAAGCAAGGTTTTCTTGGGAGTTAGGAGAATCCACCAACAACCAAGCAGAAGTGATGACATTTTAATATATTATCAAGGTCTAGAAAATATCTAATCAAGGGGAATCAGAAGTTAATTTTAATTGGAGACTCCTCAATCATAATTAGGAAGAGATGTGAAACCCAAGTTAATCCAGATTGTTAACAGGAGGTTAAGGGATCTCAAACAGTTTTATGTTTATAGAATAAAACCACGTTTTGAGGGCCTGCGATAGCCTGAATAATACCATAGAAAAGGAGATTGTGAAAATAAGTGTTGGAATGCTGAGTATAAATGGTGGGGGTTCCTATCAAACTCTTACCTCCCATGATATTAAGTTCTACAAGCCATAGGATATGAATGCTAATGGGATTATGGAAAAATGGTGTGTCACTTTTGAGTTCACTAGATGGGCAGTAAATTTAGCCAGACCTTATCTTTCATTCCTACGTGTGTGGGGAGGAACGAATAATTAAATGAAATGATGGGTCTGAGCAGTGAAGGTGGGATTTTCTATTTACTCATGTTTGATATCTGCAGGCACTAAAGGAATGACAACTCAGTTTGATTTTTAGATTTAATATTACTTTCCTCAGTTCAGTAGTCTGGTAAGGTCCAGTGGTTTGGATTTAACCCATCTTTCCAAGTGAACTGGGCCTCCAATATTGGATTCCACCTTAGTGATATGACCTCATTTGATCCAAATGGAACACACTTGTATATGATAATGTAGCCCTAACGTTCAACTTTTAGGTAGACTATGGCCTTAGTGAGCATGTTTTCTTCTAAATCCAGGTCTTACTACACATTGTAAGGAAGTTGTTACCTGTGCAGTTGTTATTGGTGTAGTACCCAGATTGTTGGCCAAAAAACGCTTGAATACAATTCACCACTGAATCAGCTTGACAAGTTAGATATGTGTCTCATAAAATGCAGAGCAGGCAGCAGAGGTTCGAATGTTTTCAAAAATGCAGAGCAGGTAGCAGAGGTTAGAATGTTTTCAATCTGCTTTTGTAAAATGCTTGAACTGTGAGATGTCATCAGAGAATTCACCAATTTTACAAACATGACATGCTGATGAAATTCTTTCAGTGAGAAGTAATAAGTTAACTGTTCAAGATTATCATACTATCTGATTGAGAGGGAAATAGCAGGCAAAAGGTAAACATGATATTGCTAATTGCTTTATGTTAGTTATTCTGGATGGATTTGGAAGTCCTATGAATTTACTTTGGTAATTTCTGTACATTAATATGAACGAATAATTAAATGAAATGATGGCTCTGAGCAGTGAAGGTGGGATTTTCTATTTACTTATGTTTGATATCTGCAGGCACTAAAGGAAGGACAAGTTAGTTTGATTTTTAGATTTAATATTACTTTTCTCAGCTCAGTAGTCTGGTAAGGTCCAGTGGTTTGGATTTAAGCCATCTTTCCAAGTGAACTGGGCCTCCAATATTGGATTCCACCTCAGTGATATGACCTCATTTGATCCATCAATGGTATGCCTAGAAGTCACCGAGTACTTTCATTGGCATTGGGAAGTGCCTCAACATGAAGGTTATAAAAAAATGGAGGTCCTAGGCACTATCTATTATGAAATTCTAGACTTGCTTCAAGATCAGAGGAGCACACGCCATATTGAGGATATAAAAGTGGCATTTTCTCACTACAGTAGCAAGATGACAAGCCCTATTGAATTTCAGCGCTACAAGAACACTAACCTATCAAAATTCGTGACTCATCAAGACAGAATGCATCAAGAATTCGGAGGACATAAGTATTGCTAGGAGCTCACATCCTCTGACTTCTCTTCCAAAGATTCTATCGATTCTGTTAGAGTAGCAGTTAAAGATAAAGAAATAGGCCAGCAATACAACCAATGGATTTGTTATTGATTGAAAACATTCTGCTGAGTTTCTTCTTCTTATTATACAGTCTTGTAGATTATGCCCTCCGCAAAATTACTATGATGTATGACCAATCAGCAATAATTTTCCTATAGTTTTCAATGCGGAATTTATCTATCTGTGTGAAGAAAATGGCCAGCAATATATGTGGCCAAACTTACTTGATGAGATCTATGTAGTCCATTCCTATTTCAAATGCTTGACTAAATATTGCTTCCAGTATTTGACTTCTGATTTGTTTATTTCTGTTTATTTCAATATTTTCTGTTTATCTTTTTGTAAATTTTATTTCAGATGTTTAATCAACAAAGTTTCTCTCAGATATCTCTTGCCTTAATGGAAGATGATCTTATTCCAAATTTTCCGAGTGACAAACTTTGGAATCAGATTCCATAATTTGGGAATGAAAGGTTTTTCCTTGAGAGAGCTTGGATAGTGATTACTAATTATTCCAGGTGAGGGCAGAGTCTTCCCAAAACCTCTGGTCTTGTGAGATCCTATGTGCTGGTACTGGCTGAAAAGGTCTATCAGATTTCTTTAGCTTTTTTGCTATGTGAAAAGAGTAATGTTGTTTATGTATGCTTTAGAAGTATTGCAGACATAGAAGGCCTGGATAAACTTTGTGTAATTTCTCTGCTACCAGTGGTTTGTTGTTAAGACTATAATGTACCTAAAAGCAAATGGCGAACCAATACTTCAATACTGATTTGACCTAAAATTAAAAGCAGAAATATAATAGACATCAAGCTCAAAATATCAAAAGTAAGAGCTAGAAGCATAAAATAAGTATTGGGCACACTGTCACAAGTTACAACCAAGAAGACTGTGGGCTTTTCCATCAAGCATAATGGCTTAAGCCAGCAGCATAAAAAACATAACTGAAACCAAGTTCATATGATACTGAAATTCCCAGTTCATACTTCAGAGAGAGGACAATAGCTTTCTCTAGCTCATCTATCTCTTCTTCAGATAATGAAACATGCATACCTCTGAATTATTCGGTAAGAAACAACCAGATGGTTTAGAAAGGTAATTCAGAGATAAGTAATTAAACACATAAGACAAATTTTGAAAGGCCTAATTGGCTGTATTTATAAAAAGAAAAAAAGCTATTGCACATCCATGTTGTATTCCATAAGAAAGGTGGTACTTATATAACCCTTAGAATTCTTCGAGGGGACAACTGAGCTTTCAGTCCTGCAAATGATGAATACACTAAAAAAATCCTCACTTAGTATCGTCCCTCAACCCAATCCTCCTCTATCCATTAAAGAACCCCAACACTTGAGAATTTAATTATTCTCATTTTCTTTGTCTAATGTTAAGGTCAGATTGGGCTTTATCAGGCCAGTGAAAGTAGGGTCACAATCAGGGTTTTCAGGGTTTTATTCTCTTTAAGTGACATGTTAGGGTTTTATTCTCTTAAGTAACATGTTTGCAACTTTTCCCCTTGTGGGCCAATGCACCTCCACACAGAGGGCATTCAAATAACAGAAGCCATCATGTGTTCCACCTTTTGATAGGTGGTAGATACTCAGCAGATTAAAGTCTGAAAGAAGAATTGTAAAGTCATTCTCTTACATTTGAGTGTAGTACCCTTTTGAAGCATAACGCTCCTGAAAAATCAATATAAAAGCATTTCTCTAGACAGAATGCATCAAGAATTCGGAGGACATAAGCATCTATATAACATTTAACTCATAAACCAATGCACTTACTTATAAGGGGGCTGATCTCAGCACAATAGATTCAGATGAACAAATCATCTTGTAGTAATAGTCTCAGCATTAAGTAATATCTGGCACAATCTAAGCAAGGTTTTCTTGGGAGTTAGGAGAATCCACCAACAACC
Organism: Pinus taeda; assembly: GCA_000404065.3. Classification (NCBI taxonomy): domain Eukaryota; kingdom Viridiplantae; phylum Streptophyta; class Pinopsida; order Pinales; family Pinaceae; genus Pinus; species Pinus taeda. The sequence goes on from APFE031137890.1 coordinate 18,593, forward strand.
AAGCAGAAGTGATGACATTTTAATATATTATCAAGGTCTAGAAAATATCTATATTACAGCCAAGAAGATTCTGGGCTTTTCCATCAAGCATAATGGCTTAAGCCAGCAGCATAAAAAACATAACTGAAACCAAGTTCATATGATACTGAAATTCGCAGATCATACTTCAGAGAGAGGACAATAGCTTTCTCTAGCTCATCTATCTCTTCTTCAGATAATGAAACATGCATACCTCTGAATTTTTCGGTAAGAAACAACCAGATGGTTTAGAAAGGTAATTCAGAGATAAGTAATTGAACACATAAGACAAATTTTGAAAGACCTAATTGGCTGTATTTATAAAAAGAAAAAAAACTATTGCACATCAATGTTGTATTCCATAAGAAAGGTGGTACTTATATAACCCTTAGAATTCTTTGAGGGGACAGCTGAGCTTTCAGTCCTGCGAATGATGAATACTTTTAACTTTAAGAGGCATGCACTGATTCCCTTTAACTTGGAACTAATTTTGGACAACTCTGCATTCCTAAAGAGCCCACCTCTTTCACACAAACACAACGCAGAGAAGCCTACGCAGAAACACTCAATTGGAAATCCACAATCCACATCTCTTTCAGTTTAGAGATGTTTTATGAATGACTTCTATTTCCTACTTAAAGTCTAGGCACTTTACATGAGGAAAGGATTGGTAACAGCATAGTTCTATAGGACTGTAGTTATTTCCATCAGAGCACATTAGACCAGGTATTCTCACATGCAAAACTAGGCACAACAATCAAGATCAGAATTAGGGTATTAGGGTTAGGATTTCTTACCTAGCCTACAGTGAACTGATTTAGGTTTTGTGATTGTAAATTGTAACTGATTTCCTTTTCTATAAAGGAGATATAGGATGGGCCACTCAGATGATTAGTGAGTTTATGTGTTTGACCTATAGCATTAGAGGCTATAGTTTTCCAGATATAATAAAACAGTGATGCAGATTTAAGATCTTTGCTTTCCATTATATTTTTGTAGTGTTTCCAGCAGCATGTGTTTCTAGATTCTAGTATTCAGAGATTGCAGTTTTGATAGGTTTCAGTTTTTAAGCTATCTAGGGCTTATTTATAATTTCAGTGCAGAGTCAGCTTATCATGGCTTGAGAAATATCAACATGAGACTACATGGTATTGAAGAATATTTGGCAAGCCAACATCTTCGCATGCTCATGAATTGTTCAGTCAAGAAATACATCAAAAATAAGTCTTTGGTAAGGGATGTGCACTTGGCAGAGACAGCCCTACTCAAGTGTCATTCCACACTTGCTATGATCAAGAGGTAGGTCCTTAACCACTAGCTTCATGCTGACAGAGATGAAATCTGATCACGGTAAAACTCCCAATCCAAAAAACCAGTTTTGATTTAGGCTAAAGACATCAACCAACATATGCAACAGTAAATTAAAGAAACTTAACTATGAAGGGATATCTGAATAAAAGATACATAACATCCTGGCTATATAACGGTGCATATAAACACAGAACAACACAAACGTTGAATTCAGTATACCATTCTGCATGAGCCCTATATCATAAATCTGAATACACAATTTTTTATAAACATTCATGCAATAACTAAGAGTGTAGGATGTCATTCTACGATACTCATGATTTTAATCGAACTTGCAATATCAAACAGAATAGAACCCGTTCAGGGTCCTATGTATGCATGCCCAAGTAAAAGAGACAAAAAGAAACAAAGAAGCTCTGGGCTCTGAATTTGCAAGTAGTTTATACCTCTATTAAACTTCTGGCCAAGTTGAGTTTCACAGTATACTGGGTATACTATACCTTTTATTCTTTTGTGGGGGGAGCATGGTATAGTAAGAGAGGCAAGCAACGAGGGACTTACATGTAGCTTTTCCAAAGTTTTTGTCAAGGAAGTGAAGATCCATACAATAAAGAAAGTATCAAGAACAGTGACAGGTAATACAAGGAAAGTCCTTGCTCTTCCAGAAACATCATTTATATTCCCAACATTTTCTACAAGCTCCAGTGCCTCTGAAGCCACAAAGTAGATTGCTCCAAGAAGAACCACTTTTGATGTAATTCCCCCAAGAGTAGGTCGCACCACACCATAACCCATAGAAACCACAAGAAGGAGAAGCCGAGAGACAGTCTTCTTAATAGCCATAAAAGTGATTGCCCAGGTAGTGATACTCATTGGTCTACGCCCAGTTGCATTAAAATTGGCATATTCAAAATACCACAAGGTCATCTCAAGCATTCCAAGGGATATCACTGCTGTTATGCAGTTTTGAAGCTGTAATATATCATCCCCGAAACGCACGTATTGCAAAAACCAGATAAGTCCAAGAATAAGGTAGGCTAAAGACAAAAACCCATAGAATTTCAATAAAGGTGCTAACCTGCCTGGCAAATAGCCTGTTGGATTCTTCCACACAGTTCTGCCATTGATAATAGTCCCTTTCAAATGGGGATCACAGAACATAAAATAAATATTGTACATGCCAGACTTTGTGATATAGATGGTGTATGGCTGTTCCTTTGCTTCTAAATTATTCCCCTGGAAGACAAAGGGAATGGAGTGACGCCAGTTTGGCTCATCAGCAGATCGGTGTACAATGATCTCCCCTTGTTTACAGCCTTCTAACTTGGCAAGGTCTGGAGTACAACATAGTGTAGTGGCCCCATCATATGGATTTCCACTAATCTTGTACCTATCCTTTGTCTCGAAAATAACTGCTTCAATAAGCCCAGTGCTATGCTCCATTTGATCATGCTTAGAAGCAGATTCCTGAGTCCTGTGTAAAGTGATTGAATCAAACCTACCAGATAGACTTATCAAAATCATGAAACCACCATTTTACAGTTCTATTGCAAAAAGCCTACATATAATTCCATTGCCTAAATATCAAAAGAAATCAATATGCGCAAGAAATCTCATTTCTCAAAGATATTTGTGCAACCTTTGACTTGAGGAATCTTGGCAGCAAATGGACTCTGAAACTGACGATATACAAGTAACAAAACCACATGCTCAAAAATCAAATAGAAAAGAAAAACTGGGGCAAGAAAGAAGTGGAAACTTTCATAAGCTTGAGTTTCCCAAAATGATAGAGGTTCAAATTCCTCCTATACATTACAATGTGTCTCCACTTAAAACATGGGCAGAGCCGTGTGTGCCACTAAAGGAAATCGATTTTTGACAAGTGGTGAGCAACTGCCTTACAGAGTCTACAGCAATAACAAAAATTTTGTAATCAAGAAGACGGACAATGGATCAAGACGAGTCAGTGAAAAGAAACATTGTAGGAAACTGCAAAAACACCAGTGATTGAAGTTTTGAACTAAAACTGTTTTAGTTAAGCCTTCTAAGCCTTTGTTTTCAAAGAGATGTGATGCATTCTTGCCTTATGCAAATATGTGTGAAAGCTAGAAAAGTGCAACTGGAGCTTCACCATCTAGTGGAACTCTTAGAGCATTGGGGTTTGGTTCCCTATACTACAAGTAAGAAGCTCCCAACTTAGCATCATCAAGCTGGGCGCAGAAGAGATCCAAGCAGAGCAGACAGAGGGAGAAGGTCACAGAGAAGGCATTCTACCAGCAGAGGTCCCTTATTAGATGATAACTGGGGAGGTGCACCAAGCAGGGAATCAATTGCAGGGAGGCCTAGAGTACAAAAAGCTGATGGTTGGCCCAACTCACCTCCATGGGGAGGAAATCTTGGAGATCAGCCAGACCGTGGTGTGAATATGGGCAGGCCTAGAGTACAAAAAGCTCATGGTTGGCCCAACTCACCTCCATGGGGAGGAAATCTTGGAGATCAGCTAGACCGTGGTGTGAATATGGGCACATATGTGATGGAAGGGTGGGGCACTGAACCACCCAATGTGGAAAATCCAGTGCTCCCCAGATGATTAATTTCCGCTTGCAGTACAGCCAATTACCCTCAACTTTCCAGAGGGTTACGCTTGATTATTTCCTGTTGTTACACAGCTATTAGTAGGGTCAAGTTTGCTCTGATATGTTAACCCTGTCCACTGGTGATTTTGAATTTTGAGCACGAGGCTTTCCTCTCTTGTTTTGCTGCTTGCAGAGTCTGTAATTTAGGGGGATGTCTATATCTCTGTAGTGCGCTACCATTTCAATTTCAAAGATAAAAAGGAGGAAGAACCTAAAACTGAAGTCCAGAGGATTATCAAAGCCTGATCCGATAAGAGTACCTAACCAAAGTAACTTGAAACAATTTTTAAAATGCAACCCAATAGGGAGAAAACTACGAAGAACCATAGACCCATTTTTTTATCAAAAAAAGGAAGAAAAGACAAAGGATGAAATCCACATACTTGATGAACGACTTCCCATTGTCTATGCCAGTCCTATTGTCTGTATTCAAAGATGCATAAAGGCCCTCACTACCCCCATAGAAAACGAATCCGTTCCCTTGTGGCAAGAAGGCATCATCGGTGTAGTCGTGAATCGACCCATGAACTATCTCAGAACAGATAACCAACGGCAGCCCTGATAAGGCCAAACCCACCACTCTTCTGTACATTTTTAGCCCGCTCTGGCTACTACTTTACTTCCTCGATCAAAACATTTATTTAGGCACCTCGCTGCCTACCCAACTTAGATTTCTCTGCACATTAATAGCAAGATGGCGAGAGCCAGAAACAATAAAAAGTGCCTGTTTATGCAGAGGAACCTTTCTGCGGAGGAAACGGTGATGATTGTATTAATTTTGTGAAAAAGGCATGGGATACGTCTGATTGATTGACAATGGGTAGCTCCCAATCTCCATTGTTAAAAGTTGTTGTTGCTGTGAAATTCGGCCAAAGACGACAAAGTTGGTCAGGAGATCTGCAATTCTGCTGTTGCTTATGCTCGCTACCGTGATTGTACCACTGAATGAATTTATCGTCGAGGCACATTTTATGTGTTTGAGATGGAGAACATTTTCATATTGTAGGTTGAGGTTAGCACAGATCTCGTGTAAATTTCAATATTGAATGTGTATTAAGTTGAGGTTAGCACAGATCTAGTGTAAATTACAAAATTTAATGTGGAGTAAGTTGAGTTTAGCACAGATCTAGTGTAAATTACTATTTTGCAACAGGAACTGCAAGCCAAAACTGAGCTTGCTGAGATCCAACAGAAACAAATTGCGGATCTCCTCCAAGCACATGCAAAATTCAATTTAGATAACAGAAACAAATTGCGGATCTCCTCCAAGCACATGCAAAATTCAATTCAGATTTTAGATGGTATACGGTATACCTGTTGAGTCTTTGTATACCTGTTTAGTCTTTGAGCTACACTCTATGATGTATGTAGCAGCACCCTGATATGCAGCAGCACCGACCTGTTTCATTCAAAATGTACAAAACAGATCTGTAGTATGCATAAATTTAAACAGATTCACAAAGCTACGCGGCCCTCATGCAGGGATGAAAGACAAAGACACGTTTCAGTGATTACCAGAGTTTCATCGCCAGGATGCCTAACGTTTCATAGCCATAGCCAGATCCTCCCTCTTTGCCTTCCAGCGGTGACATTTTTCTATGAAAAAACATATTAAATCAACGGTGGAAAACACTCTAATCGTCTAACACAAAATCAATGGCTCAAGATCGTCCACGTCACATTTTTGGGATGTCTTTCTCAGAGGGAACGCCTTACGGCGTAATAAGACTGATAGAATACGTATACAGTCTGGAAACCTCAACGGAGTAGCAAAAGGTATAAAACTGTTTGTGGAGCCTAGAGCAGAAATTTTACTCAAGTATGTCCTTGGTAACAACATTACAGGTAGAATTATACCATAGCCTATGATGCAATCAATAATTGACCACAAAGGCTGGCTGAAATATGCCATTCACCAATTCAACTAACAAAGAGATGAATTGTTTGATTTGATTTTAGAATGGATAATTTACCCATTCTTTTTGTTCAATGTAGGGGTTTAAAAAGAGAATTTCCAAGTTATAACATGGTAAACCAACCTTCCTATTCTGGTCAAATCGCAGAGAATCATTTATTGAGTTCTATGAAGATGAAAATCAGCAGTGATTGTTTGGAGTGTTTTTTGAAATGTAGTTTCTATCTCATAAGAAAAAATATTTTTATTCACAATAGTTACAGAAGAAAAGTCAGAAAATAAATATTAAATATGAGAATGTATTAAAAAGGAAAGCAATAAATATATTCTTTATTTAAATAGAAATTCCTTAAATAGGTACTAAAGGAAAACATTAAGTTATGAGCCGTTGAAAATTAAAAGAATTATTAGAGTTCTTGCTAAAAAAAATAACTTGTACAACTACACAGTTTTCATCTAATGGAAAATGAGGAAAATTGAGACCATCCATCACCTTCAAGAGATCTATAGAAGAAAGAAGCAACACAGAACAAGGATTCCCTCTTTTGCATACTTAGGTGTTGCTCATTTCTGAGTGAGACCATGACCAACATTAAGATTTCCATTGTTCGTTTGCAGGTAGCCTCTTTCAAGTGTCTCCAGGGACATGACTAAAGAGATCCATTGGTTTATAACCTTGCAAAGGTTAAGATTTTTAGTTGCATTTTCTTCATTGATTTACCACTATAGTTGGTATTGACATCATGATTGTTGTGTAGAATACAATATTCTTACTCACTTGACCAGCATAAAATGACCTTCCCCCATTCTACCATACCCCACAATGCATATCTATGTGGATAACAAAATGCACTAAAAAAGGAATTTTCCTTACTGTGAAATCTCCCTTCAAGAGTTTTCTTTTATTTTGTAGCCATACTTATTTTAACTTCCTTTTACTTTTTAAGTAATTTGTGTCATTTTAAGCTTAACCAATGTTAATTCAATACAACATGTTTAATGTTTAATGGTTGTTAACATAATCCTATTCAATGAGCTTTAAGGAATTTCACCACTAACTAGAATAGTATTGTCATGGAATACATGAAATAAACTCCCCAAGGGGTAACAACAATCAAACTACCCACCTAGTTTTCACATCTAGACTCCAGCTAAAGAGGCTCCAAGAGATTGATCCATCCATAAGTTGAAACTAAAAGAGGTTATATCATGATTTGGTGAAACACAAATGATTTTGAATTATGTTTGAATGGCATAGGGTAGACTAGAATATAGGGAAATTTCATTTACTACTATTTAATCTAGAAATAATATAGTTCTATTACTATTACCAACAAAATTAAAAAATTATCCAAAATTGTGACTTTATCAAACATTTTTTCTTCTACTTTTATCTAGTACTTCAAAATTAGCTTACCACATTGGGAGTTTAAACTTTGATCCTAATTGGATGGTGGCTTGAACTCCACACAACTAACCAAAGTTTAATGGATTTTAGGTAATGTTCATCATGCATACGTAATAGGAGTATTAGTTCTGTAGGAAAGCTCAACCTATTTAAACAACTACATGAAAATGTATTGTTAAAAATTTAAATAACAACTATAGGTTTTACCATTTCTAATGATTAAACCATGAATCCTAAATTTTGTTTCATTCTTTTATTTTTTTATGTATATTAATTCAATTATCTTATAAATATAATTTTTTGTTTATAACCATTCATTATTGTAATCAACTTGGAGTAGCTTAATTGGCAATGCCCTTGGAAATGGGTTCAAATCTTGTGCTATTAGGTTGAGAAGTTGGGTATGATAAAGATGTAGTCCTAGCAAACATACAAAAGAAATCATTATTGTAAATCGAGCTTTCATAACATATTCTTAACCATTTGAGTAATATCTAGTGTATGTGCATGTCTCCTTTGTGCATGTTTTTTTAGTATAAAATAGATATTTTATACTAAAAAAACAATCTCAATTTAATCTTAATTTGTAATAAAATTTTAAATCTATTAACTAATACCATATTTTATAAATAAAAAAGACAATCTCATTAATCTTTAATTTAATAATAAATTTTAAGCATTAACTAATACCATAATTATAAAATTAGTTTAAAAGTTTCAAAGATATTAAAAAGAAAAATTCAATGATAATGATATTGATTGGGGATATACAAGGAAGGATATAATAATACAATAATAGAGAAGAAATTGATCTACTTAATTCATTCCAATAAGTTGTTCTATCACATAACTTGCAACTAAGGGATTTTATATCATCATTAGGTGAATCCGACATGAGTTTGAAATATGTTTGAATAGAATTGTGACAGCTCAAATGAGAAGGAATATTTCATATAATTCATCTTAATCCTCAAATTATAATAGATTTTCATTCCCACCAACTCCACTTCCATTGCTAACAAAATTTAGAAATCTTCCAGAATTGTCAAAATTTCATGCATTTTATTTTCTTTTTCTAGATATATTGACTATTTGTAAATTATCTTATCACATTGAACCACAAATATACAAAATTCAAGAATTTGATATTTGGTCTTCCTTAGATAGACTCATGACCCATAAATAATAGGTGTATACAATCCCTCATAAAGCTAAACCTACTAAAACAACAACAACAAGAAAATGTAATCTCCAAGATTTAAATGTGGGTGCCATAAGAACTATCTGTTTTCTCAATATGAATCTTGACCATTATTTCACCAACAAAAGCTATCTTAACCATTAGTTCACCAATACAATAAATGAAATCTTAATATTGAGTGAATATAGATTTCCCAAAATTGTTAAATAGTTGATCGTGAATATAAATATTGTTGTTTTATTACTTTAATTTTTTAGATACAACCATTCATTTGTCTTATAATTTCAATTTATTCATAACTCATTGTTCTAAATATAGGTCTAGTTTTGGTATTGCTGTATAACAAACTTTTAGTTATTTGAAAAATATCTAGTGTATTGAGATTTCTTCTTTGGCCATTACAACATTTTATTAAAAAAACATTTACTTCATTTACTAATATTTCAAATATAAAAAAAA
>APFE031137897.1:11283-53524 GCA_000404065.3 Pinus taeda
AATTGACCTGGGTCTTATAGTCAAAATTAGTCGTTATTCAATTTAGTCGTTCGAGACTCTGCTCGGACTATTTAACTTGCTAAGCTGGATCTGTTTCTTCAACTTGTCCTGACGATAAACCACACTAGTTGGTTCGAAACGCGTCGACAAATGGTTTCTCATGTGATTTTTGCCGAACAATCTCTCATAAACTTGATATGGATCACAGAAGCCTCAACTCTACAAAAATTTAAATATTAATCATTCAAGTAATGAAACCCTCAATAATAAGCCTCACTCAATAGAGTCAAAGATAGGCAATCCACAATCGATGATCACATCTGGCACTAAAATTCATAAGGATCGACTCCAGTATCTTCACATATCAATGCAATAGTTCAAATGTGTACAACAATAAGTTCTATGAGGGATATGTAATTGGCGAGAGCATATACCATGAAGTTGGGAAAATGTGATATCATCTAGAGAGTGAGACGACATGCCATTTCCTGAATTGCAGGCCTATCAACCACCCCTAGAAGTAAACATAGATGAAGAGTGACTGTGATGGACTCTCTTTTGGGACAATCCAGACATCTTCAATTAATATTTGGAAACGCTTTCTTATGTTTATTCATCTATTTTCAATACCATCCACCATGAAAATCATGAAACATTTCAACTAACAACCAATACATTCGTAAACTATATTACACCTCTAGCAATGGACATTTATCTATTATCCTACTTGTTTATCTACGTAGACAATACAAGAGACGAGATTTATTTACAAAACCAAAAACCTATCGATGCATGCCAATATTAAAACTAGTTCTCAATGATTTCAATGGGACTAAATTGATTTGTTGATGGAACAAAATCAATGAAGGATCTCTGCCTGCATTAAAAATACTTGAGAATCCCTAAGAATCTCTAATCTGATTGGATATTTGTTTTGAGAAATGGCAACAAGAGATTCCAGTTTAATTTGTCCTTGAATTAAAATGAGAATTAAAATCGAATTCTATTCTCATAGAAACTTGTAAATAGTCAATTCAATTTAATTAACTTAATTATCTTAGGAATTTCAAGTTGGAAGTCTTTCCGTAGTCATGCATATGATCTACCTAATTTTTAGGGGTTTAGTATGAGTTTAAATTAAGTTGGAAATTACATCAATTGTTTTACTGAGTTATGTTCAATTAAATTAGTTTTAACTGTTTTTCGAAGTAATAAAGGATAAACAATCAGTTGGTGCACTAGTACATCCACAAGTGTCACTCCAGATAACTGAAGATTCCCTCATCAAAAAATCAAGCATGTCGATTCTGAGAAAGACCGAGTTCAGACTAGAATGCAGGGACAATGTACTATCAGTTGTATTATTTACTGGAGTGTAAATATCATGCATGCATCAAAGATTGATCCTATGTTTGGACTATTCAGTTTGGAAGCATGAATTCCCTTTAAATAAGTGTTATTCATCCTAGGCATTACACAAGAGTTGAGGGGCTTGGGGAGTTGCAGAATTGGCTAATTGTTTGCCAAGAGCTAGCTTGTGACCTGAGAGTGTGGAGCATACATGTGTCAAATTGTTCTTGTGAGAACTAGCATTGTCTTATCATCTTGGATTTCTAATTTAATGCAATACAAATAGTGCAGGTTTTAGTTGAGGCTTTCTCCGGCTAATTATTGTGTTATGTGCCACTAATTTATATTCTTCTTGTTCATATTTTTTCATTGAGTTATTGCCTTCTACTAGTAGAAGTAGATTCTTGCCCTATGCTTCAGTACATTGCATGAGATTGTGAATCTATAGGATTTTCTACATGGTATCAGAGCTGAGAACATTATACTAGAGGAGATTTCAAAGTTTTGAGTTTTGGGTTACAAGTGAAATTCGAATTTGCAATACTTACTTCAGGATCGACAAATGGTGTTCTATCATTTGCTGCTTGAGTATGCCTTGGAAGGAAACTCGAATTTTACATCTTGGAGGCATAGAATGGAGGTTGTTCTAGAGGATAATGTCTTGAAGGAATCTGTTGATCAAGAAATTCCTAAGCTGGCAGCATTAGATACATAAAATTTGGCTAAATGGAAGAGAGTGTAGTGAAGGCGAGGTAGATAATCCTTGAGGGAGTTGTAGACCACATTGTCTCAAGTCTCCATGGAAATGAAACTCTGTATGCTATGTGGAAAACATTTATGGATTTGTATTAGAACAACAGTGACCAAAGGAAATTGGCATTGAAGGTCAAACTTCGAAAAATCAAAATGGAGAAATGTTAGATGATTCCAAAATACTTGACCAAGTTCACTCAATGTTGTGATGAACTTGGAAGTGTTGGAATCATGGTTTCCAAGGATGATATGTTGAGTCTTTCTCTTCTAGGACTCCTAAAGAGTTGGCATAGTTATCAGGACTCTGTCAATGGTTGGGAGAAGCTACAGGATTGAGAATGACTATGCCTGGATTTGAAGTAGGAAGAGATGAGGACGAACACTAGGGATGGTTGTTCATCAAAGACCGATGATGAAGAGAATGGTGCCTTAGCAATTAAGGTGAAGAATTAGAAAGTGAATGCTTCCCATTCCAAATTGGATTATTATCATGGAGGTAAGAATAAAGAAGTGACAGAACTTAAATGCTTTCATTGTCATGAGTTGGGCCATTTTTCTACAACGTTTCCACTCAAGAAGTCCCAAATGAAGTCCTCATGAGGAGCGATCGGTGATGCTTTGACCTCTCGATTTGAATTGGAATTTTCCCTCATTGCATGCATGGTATCATCAATGATGGGAAGTGTATGGTACTTGGACTGTGGAGCTTCATTCAACATGACTGGTAACAAAGAGTTATTCAATCACCTGGAGGAGAAAGATATCGAGATGCATATGAAGATGGGTGACGATGGGAAGTATATTGTTAATGGATTGGGCACGGTTACTTTTTAGAGAGAGAATGGTGCTCCACTCACCTTGAAGAATGTTATGTATGTGCCCGGGCTGAAGAAGAACTTTGTATCTGTTGCCATGCTTGAGGATAGAGGCTATGTTGTGTTCGTCTCGAAAGGAAAGGTGTTCATTCATGACATAGCCATGGGTCAAGTAAAGAAGATAGGGATTCGAGTGAAGAATCTCTATAAGTTGGAGGTAGAGGAGTGTGCTTCTTTGAGCGAAAAAGAAAAAAGCGTGTAGAGCCAAGACGTTGGTGAGTTGTGGTACAAGCGATTGGGCCACTTGCATCATGGGACTTAGAAGATATTTTAGCATATCTCTTTCGGTCTTCCCAAAGGTACAGTTGAGCAAGTCGATACATGCAAGGGGTGTACTTTGGGAAAATGCACTAAGTCTTCCTTTCACGATAGAGAGAATTGAGCGAAGGTTATTCTACAGAAAGTCCATTTAGATGTGTGTGGACCATTCTCGACAGTATCCACGACCAAACACAGGTATTATGTTATATTTGTTGATGACTATTCTCGTAAATGTTGGATATTTTTCACGCAAAAAAATGATCAAACCTCCACAAAGTTTTGTGAGTTTAAAACATTGGTGGAGAAAGAGTTGGGTAAGAAGGTTAAAGCTCTATGGAGTGATAATGGTCGTGAGTATGTCTCAAGGGAGTTTAAGAACTTCTATTCAGCGGAAGGGATTAAATGGGATTTTATTACACCTCATAACCCTCATCATGGTGGGGTGGCCGAGAGGAAGAATAGAAGCATATTAGGGGTAGAAAGGGCAATGTTGCATGATCAGGGCCTACCACTACACTTGCGGAATAAGGCATGCAAAAAACCGGTTTATGCTCAGAACCATAGCCCACTTTAGATACTTGGGACGAAGACACCAGAGGAGGATTACTTTGGTAAGAGGCGAGATGCTAGTCACTTTAGGATTTTTGGGTCATTGGTATATTTCCATGTGACCATAGATGCACCGAAGAAGCTTGTGCATACATCAAAGTTGGGAATATCTTTGGGGTACATTGATACAACTCAAAACTATCGGGAGTACTTTTCAACCAACAGGATGACAGTTGTTCCCAAGGATGTCAGATTCGATGAGGAGAAGGCCACACAAGTTTCCCTTGAGAGTAAGCTTAAGCTATATAAAAATGAGGAGCTTTTAGCTCCTAAGGTTGAGGAACCTCAGATTGATGTGGAGTAGCCACATGCAGAGGATTCGAGAGTGGAGAAATCCACTTAGGCAGTGTCTTCCAAAGAGGGAATAAAATGCACCAGAGAGGCTAATGAATTATTGGATTATGCACGAGAGAATGTGGGAGCACCCACTTCTCAACGTAGTTAGAGGAGGTCACTTAAGAGGTACACTAGATACATGGCTCTTATGGGTGAATGTGTTGTGACAAAGCCATCTTCCTTTAAGGAAGTACTACAACGACCGGTTTAGGTTGATGCCATGGTGGAGGAGTATGATTCCATAGTTCATAACTGTGTTTTCGATGTGGTCCTCAGACTGTAGTACAAGTCAATTGTGAGCTCCCATTGTCTTTACAAGGCAAAGTAATTTGCAGATGGTAGTGTGGAGAAGCATAAGGCTATATTTTTGGCACATGGCTTTTCATAGGTAGAGGGGATTAACTATGTTGAGACCTTCACTCCTATTTCAAAGTACTCGTCAATTAGATCTATATTGGCACTATCAACATAGATGGGCTAGAAGATACATCATATGAATGCGAGTACAACCTTCCTTAAGGGAATGATTGAGGAAGAGGTGTACATAGAGTATCTTGAAGGTTCTAAGACCTTTGACCGTAAGTCGCATGTGTATCAGCTCAAGAGAGTGTTGTATGGGATGAAGAAAGCACCTCATTCATGGTACACCAAGATAGATAACTACTTCACTGAGTTGGGCTTCATGAAGAGTGAAGCATATGTGAACCTATAGCACATAGTGGTGGAAGGTAAACTATTGATCATTGTACTTTATGTTGATGATCTCATACTAACAAGTGATGATCATTTGCTCAAGTCTTGCAAGGAGGACCTTGCAAGAGAGTTTGAGATGAAGGAAATTAGGCTCATGCATTACTTTCTTTGCATGGAGGTATGGCACAGAGATGGGGATTTGTTTGTGTCTCAGGGAAAGTATCCCAATGAGATACTCAAGAGATTCTGCATGGAGAGTAGCAAACCCATGGAGACTCCTCTAATAGGTAACTAGAGGAAGGAGGATGATACTTCAATGGAAGTAGTGGAAGCTTATATTTACTAGAAGCTTGTGGGTTCACTTATGTACTTGGTCAACACATGACCAGATATGTGACATGCAGTTAACTAGCTTAGTCAAGTGATGGTTACGCCTACCAAGGTGTATTGGGAGGAAACAAAGCATGTGTTGTGATATCTCAGGGGCACTACTCAGTATGGATTACGGTACAGACGGATAAAGGGATTAAAGCTTCAAGGATTCACTGATGCAGATTAGGTAGGGCTTCCATCTGACAAGAAGAGCGCATCAAGAGGGATCTTCATTATTGGGTCAACGAAACTTTCTTGGTACAACAAGAAACAAAGATTGGTTGCACGTAGTTTGGTAGATGTAAAGTACATGGATGCGAGTCGGGAAAAATGTGAGGCCATCTGGATGAGGAAGATCTTGGTTGGCTTGTTTGGTCAGCAGATGGATCCAATTTCGATTTGTTGCGATAATTAGAGTTGTATCAAACTCTCTGACAATATATTTTTTCATGATCGGTCCAAGCATATTTATATCCAATATCATCATCTCAAAGATTGTGTATTGAGGCAAATTATGTTGTTAGAGTACATTCCCACAAAGGAGAAATATGACTACATTTTGACAAAGGCATTGTTAAGATGTAAATTCAAGTTTCATAGAGACAGGATCAGGGTAGCTCATAATCCCTTTCTTGTTGAGAGGGAGTGCTGAGAAATGGAAATAAGAAGTTTTGGTTTAATTTGTCCTTGAATTAAACTGAGAATTAAAATCGAATTCAATTATCATAGCAACTTGTAAATAGTTAATTAATTTTAATTAACTCAATTAGCTTAGGAATTTTGAGTTGGAATTCTTTTTGTAGTCATTTATACGCTCTCCCTAAGTTTTAGAGGTCCAATATGAGTTTAAATTGAGTTGGAAATTAGATCACTCAGTTTACTGTGTTATGCTGACTTAAATTACTAATAACTATTTGTGGAACTAATAGAGGATTAACAGTTAGTTGATGCACTAGTGCATCCACAAGTGTCACTCGAGTTAACTGAAGATTCCCTCATCAGAAAGTTCTGCATGTCGATTCTAAGAAAGACCCAGTTGAGACTAGAGTTAGGGATAGTGTACTATCATTTGTATTATTTACTGGAGTGTAAATATCATGAATGCATCAGAGATAGATTGCGCAGTTTTGGAAGCATGAATTCACTTTAAATATGGGCTATTCATCCTAGGAATTACACAAGATATTAGGGGCTTGGAGAGCTATAGAATTGGCTAAGGGTTGGCCAAGAGCTAGATTGTGAGTTGAGAGAGTTGAGTATACCTGAAGGAAATTGTTATTGTGAGAACAAGCATTGTATTATCATCTTCAATATTTCATTTAATCCAATACAGATAGTTGGGATTTTCAGTTGAGGCCTTCCCCGAATAGTTATTTTGTTACATGCCATTGATTGATCTTCTTCTTGTTCATATTCTTTTCATCAATCTATTGGCTTATGCTGGTTGAAATTAGATGTAGATTCTTGTCCTATGATTTAGGACATTGCACGAGCTTGCGAATCTATAGGATTTTCTAAAATTTGAAGGAATCATCTTAATATTGAAAGGAAAAGAACTAGTGGATTGAGGGTTTATATATAAGCTATCAATAATTTTCAATGGAATTTTTTGGTTTGTATATTTGCAGATCTAACCTAGGAAATCTAGTATGACAAAATTGAATAGAATAAGGTTGTAAAGATATGAACTTCCCTCCTAAATCCTATTTTTCTTGGTGAACCCTCTTCTTATTTCCCTCTTTGTGTTACTATCATTCTCATTCTTCTTCTAAAACACCTCCTCCACCTATGTTTTCCCTTTGTATCTTATGAAATTTAGTGATGGTCGCTAGATAGCATAGGAGGGCCAAGGCGTGGGAAATTATAAAACTTCACTTCTTTAGAGGTGTGAAAGTAAATCCTATTCATTTAGTGAAAATCAGATCTTGTGCCATTAACTTCATCCCATAATTCAATTAAAATGGGCCATGTAGTGTTATCAATATCAAGTTTATTCAAAAGAACATTGTGAATTATTTAGTTTGACTTTAAAGTTTTATAAGAAAACCCCCATATTGCACTTCCAGATTAGCACTCATGGGTGCCTCAATGTTCTCATGTATTTTTCTATTTCTAGAATTGCCCTCATAGGTGTCTCAATTCTCTCATGTATGAGTTTATTTTATTGGTAATAAAATGTTCTAGTTACTTTTATTGGTAAATAAATGGTGTAGTAATAATCATCTCAATGGTTCAAAATGTGGATGATGTAAGTATAGATTTGGTGTAACACCCCACCCAACATTTACATGCTTTTACAAGCTTACCAAGGTAAAAACAAGATGAGAGTTTCCATGCATGACCCAACAACCAAGCTCCAATTATGGAAGTGGGGTCTACCATTCTAAAATTTATTGCAACCTCAAGGAATACCAGATCACCCAGATGTCAGCAAACATCTATTGATAAACATTTCCTGGATTGGAACTTCCTTCTTGACTCACTTCATAGCCCAAACACATGCATGAAAAGTTGTGCATTCTTCCAAAAGTCTCCAACCACACTCATAATGCTTCCTCCATGCGGTTACATCAGAAATTTCTTAGTTAAGAGACTGTGACCAACATCCCTATTTCGGATTTTTAGGGCTAGCTATAGACCAATTGCCTAGAATTACCCATAACTTTCCAGACTTACCTTAATCATTTGTAGAAGACTTCAATAACTATTCTCGACTTGATTCCTGCTCAAACTTGGTCAATACATAATAATCATTTAGGCAGACACTTTATAGACAATGTACCTATAGGTCATGAATGCATATATGTACAATAACTAATTAAATTCATCAGATTATCATCATGAATGCTTACTTCCCTCCCTTGATAGTTGTATCAAACACATATTAGCTCATGCATTCAATATATAACCAACAACCTGCCAAACCATGAACAAAATCCATAATAAGAGCACATCACAAACCAAGATATTGTAGCGGCTAGAACACCCTCCAAAATTTGTGCCCGCATCCAATTTCAGAGCCTCCTTTGAGAGTTTAACTTGATGTTTGTAGAAACTCAGGTTCACTCTGTGATCTCGTGTGAGTCTTTGGACCGACCTTGATTAATCGTTCAACATACAAATTTTTCATGTTCATAGCAATGTCACGCTTGCGACCATGTTCTGGTCACACACAAGGTCTTCGCTTCACGTGTACATGTTGTGTTCACTATAAAAACATCAGTCACACTCACATATGGAGTCATATACATTGTCATGAAAGTGTCTTTATGGTCGTCCAACGATCAATCACAAATGTCGCACTTGTTGCTCACACCGTCGGTCAATCATGTTGAACATGTGTGTCTGGATGGTTTGAGTCCTCTCATCATCAAGTCATGTAAGTGTGTGCTTCCAAGTCCACGTATGCACCTTTTCAGTCGCTCACAAACTTAGTCACTTTACTAAAGCTTTGACAACCACATCACCCTCTAACAACTAGACCTTCACTCGACCATTGACTCGATTGACTCTCACCTGAAACAATGTAGAAGCACCAAGCAAACCATTTCACGCTGCTCTACCCGCAAGATGATCAATCAACCTTGCTACTGTTGAACTAGAGAATTTGACCTAATAGTCACCCTGGGACTGACTCCCCTCAAAAATTGTTTAGAGGTTGTAGACCTTTACCACTTCAATAACTTAGAAAATTGCACAGATAGGCCGGAAAAACACCCAATGCCTGTCCCTATCTCCCTAAAAAAATTACGCAGTTTTTCTGGCCAGTCCACTAGTCAATCGACTGGCTACTCACCCAAAAACTGCGTAGATTTCATGAGAAAGACCTTTGTTGCCTAGTAGTCCACTCAACCTAGAAATTGCGCAGATGTGATAAGCATGCTAGCCTTCGAGCATTAATGTAATTTTTCCTTCCATCATCTCCTAGCAGTCGACTATTAGTTCCCTCCAGGAATTGTGCAATTTTTGCTACCAAGCTCCAAAAACTGATTTCCAATTCCCTCTAGGAATTATGTAGTTTTTGCTGCCAAGGTCCCAGCAGATAGCTATCAGTTCCCTCTAGGAATTGCGTAGTTTTGGCTGCCACGCTCCCTCTTCTCACTCCTTCCAAAAATTATGCAGATCGTGTCTGCCTAGCCCTCCTGCATCCTAGACTGCTCCTCCCAAAAATTGTGTGGTTTTGTCCTCTAGAGCGAGACCCCACAGATAGTCACTGTCAATCTGCATTTCCCGTCAACATCTCTCAGTGACTTATGTGCATTTTTCACCAGCAGTGCCCGAAGCCTCCATCCTAGCTTGAAGCTTGCAACCTTATATTCTTTCATGGTCACCTATATCCGGAACAATCATGTATCATGGTAGACTAGGAGATTTATGGATTTGACATCATCTCGTCATGATTGACCGTAGATATAGGTACACAAACAGACATGGCATGACAAAATATGGGATGAGCTAAGGGAGTACCTGCAGAATGACATGTTTGCCAACAAATGAATAAACGATGCATGCAAATAAATGTGATCACGAACGAATGATCAATGATGCAAGAGATGTGTTCAGGGACAGACGGACAAGAAAACATGCAAGATGTGTTCATAGATGGACGAACAGTCTAACATGCACTTTTCGCAAACAGACAAACTTGTCAAGCATGCCAATATACAAGAAAGGTGCAACGTGCGAGTGCAACATCAAAATAACCCACCGACCATCGATGGCTCTACGCACCTTGCAATGCGAAGGTGGAGCTGTGACACACCATGATGAAATCCATCACCCAACAACACTACAACTCAACATGCACAACAACAGAAGCACGAATCTACCAGCACCACCATGTCAAGTCTTGTCATGAGTCATGTCATCCACATCTCTATTGTAGGCCATACTATCAATCAATATAATGTAACATGGAAGTCAAAGAGATCCACTTGTCATATGAAGAGTCAGGTAAAGTCAAAAGGTCATGCAATTCAAACGGTCATGAGGGAAGTCGAACAACCACAAGGGGTCAGTTTCACCCTTGGCTATAAATACCCTCTCATTTGTACATGCAAAGGAAGTTTTTCCCCTCGGCTCCTCCCTCATAGCATTGAGAGTCTGTAATATTTTCTTTGAGGAGTAAGTAGTGGCTCCAACGCCTTGCACATGGGGTTAGTGATGTATGGTGTAATGATGTGTCTTGGTACATTCACTTAATTCGGAAGCCTACTAACAGCCAAGCACGTTTTCACACATCTGTTGTAGTTGTTGAAAGACTAATATTGAACACTTGTAATGCATGTTGCTTTGACTTTTGTTTAACAATTGAACTCATTCAATTGTTGTAATATGTATATATTAATGAAAATGTGTTGTATGAGTTTTTAATGCTATCCTACCCATGTTGGTTACCTCCCTAGACATCAGACAAACCTTTCACGTAAGCATGTTATAATGATTGTCGCACTCGTTTGGAATCCTCTGATGTGTGTTGTACATGTTATCTTTCCTTGTGTGTTGTGATTATTGCATCCGTGTGGACTACTCCTTTAGAAGTTGTGCACATCCTGTTGTGTTGTGTGTTCCTAATAGAGTTGGGACTTCCTCCCATACAACTTAGGACTCACTCCCACCTTCTCCCTCTGCGGTGAAAGAAATATTGACACAAGTAACACTAGCAATCACCAGGCACATGAACCTCACTACTCGAAGAAAAAGTAGGCCACTCTCCTATGATGATACGCAAGAGATGAGGAAAATCATTAAGATAATGACAACCAGGCCATCATACTGGATGGGACTCCCACACAAAACAGTGTGAGGTCTAGTTTGAACTTCATACTGGGGTGATCCCCTGAATGTTGGCGGGTCCAGCACCATCAACATTTCTGGTGCTAGAAGGATGGTTTCTAGTTTTTTTATGGTTTAATTTCCTCTCACAATAACTCATCAACCATCTGGTCAAGCCAGTAAGTCACACTCCCTGTCTCCTACGCACGACTCTGCAGTTGGTTACTTGTCACCTCCGAGGACTGAACATGAAATTCCATATCATCACCTTCGCTTCTTCCATCCCATCACCTGCCATTTCATGAAAGCAATCAAACTGATCCCAAGCATACGACATCTTCCATATGCATCGAGGAAGCCAAAAGCCACTCCCACACGAGTTGTTATATCATCCGTGGAAGAAGCAGTTCTTGCCACACTTGAAGGTCTAGTAGAACCTATTGAAGGAGAGGAACCTCCGATCTTTCAACAAGGGTAACAAGACACCCTCATGATGTTGGGCTCAAACTCTAGTATAGGAGGTAGATGGTAAGGCAATGGAGGAGGCGAAAGTGGAGACGAACAAACATACTTAGATTCAAAACCCTTAGTTTCTGAAGAAGAGGAGGAGGAGGAAGAAGAAGAAGATATGGCTGACCAAAATTTGGAATGGGTGACTTAGGGACCATTGGCTCTCTCAGGTGCCTTGCATAAGATGCCAAAGCAGATGGAGAGAATGAGCATCAAGTTCAACCTTGACAGCATAGTGAAGGCAGAAGAGCATTTGGACAAATTCTACCTGCAGCTGCAGACCCTTGAGGTATGGTATGACGACCTAACATGTAGATTGTTCCCATGTACCTTGGATGGTCATGCAACTGCATGGTATCACAACCTTCCAGCCAACTCCATACAAAAATAGGGTGTGTTCAATTGCATGTTTCTTGACAAATTTTCTAATGACAAGACCCGAGCCATGTTACTCGAAGAATTGGGAAGCCTGAAGATGGAGGGAAAGGAAAAGGTAAAAGACTTCAATCAGAGGTTTACACGTATATTGAACAAGTTTTCAGCAGACACCAATCCTCATGACTCCATCAGTGTTGATTACTACATGTCTGCATTGCTGACCAACATTACGTAGTTCATCAAGAGAGTTGTGAAACCAACACTACTGGAAACGTGAAGAGGCTATTGTTGTTGAGAAATACTTGCACACGATTGGAGTCATCAAGGATGATGAACCGTCAAAGGACTCCAAAAACATGAGTAGGAAGTCCCAGGTGGTGGGGAGCAAAGGTAGAGACAAGGAAACAAATGATATTGAAACCATCACTTACCTCATCAAGAACTTGATAACAAAAGTGGCTGAGCTTAAACAATGAAAAGGGACACATCTACAAGAAACCATCCACCAATATAGAAACAAGGAAGCATGTCATTAGGAAGCAATTGGTACACTACCAAAACTATGCAGATCTCTGTGTTCTAGCTTGATCGGTGTGCAAATCCTGAATTTTGTTCATTGCACTGAAATCGTCACCCAGAGAATTTTTGTTCAGACTGGAAGCGAGTTGCAGGCTTTGTATGCAATCATACATTTAACTTAGAAAATAGTATGTAGGAACATCTTGAAGATATAGATAGTGATGAAGATGTTTCACCTAATGAAGCATCAAGTTTTGAGCTTGTCGTGAACATGTATCAATGCTTGCAAGTAGCGCTGAAGGTGAACACTGAGAAACAACCCCCAAAACAAAATGACCATTACAATCTTAGGAGTAAATGGGATATCCTTACAGTTGGGGAATCACAAGAAAATATGAGAGCGTTGTTTAGGAAGGCTCATCCACCAGCCGCCCCAAAGAAGAAACACAAAACAAGTCTAGGAAGATAGTGTCAAACAAGAGTACATCCATGAGAATCAAACTGTAGAACACTTAGCTAGGCAACATGAACCTCAGTCTTAACCCAGACACCTCATTGAGTCTACCACCTCCAGACTACAACATTGTCAATGAAATGAAGGAAAATCACATGAACATTAGTTTTTTCGAGCTAGCTAAGATCCATAGTCAGCGAGACATGTTCCTGCACACATTGGGATAGACAACAAATGACATCACAACCTTTACTAGAAAGGGAGAAAGCACACCTCCTAGATCACTTTCAACTATGATGAACATACTTCAGATGGAAAAAGAAAACTTAGGGTTCCCTCCATTCCTACTCTCAGTTGAAATTTTCAACTTTAATGTTCACAACTACTTAGTTGATTCTGGCGTGGCAGCCAACGTCATGCCGCTCTCCATTGCCAAAAAGATTAATGGACAATTGAGTAAGGCATCCATGCAAATCATCCAACCTGCTCAAACATTTCTACCAACCATTGATGAAATTCAAGATTTGATCATCCAACTATCTCATGACGGTTGAGTTCACCAGTGCATCAACGTTCTTGTTGTGGACATAGTGGAAGCATATGGCTTCCTACTTAATAGAGACTGGTCTAGCAAACTAAATGGATATTTCGCTACGGACTCTTCGAACATGTGGATTCCATACAAGGATAAAAAAAAAATCAAATCGAGTGTTATCCAAGAGGTATATGAGGAACAATGTCACTCCCATTAATGGAGAAAATGAATCGTTGGTCTTTTCGACACCAAATTTTCCAAACACGAGAGGTATGGGCCTCTCGAATTTCATGTACTCTTTCCCCTGTGGGAATACACAATTTTCCAAGGTGATACAATAGTTTCCCCTACAAGTGATAGTTGTCCACCTATGAACCATGGGTTAGTTTTGCATAAATTTCCTTAAAGTCATCATTGTTAGCATATTGTTTAGCATAATTCTCAAAAGACAACGAAGCATTATGAAAAATAACAAAAGCAGAAATAGGAGGGCGATATGTTGGAAATTCATCAACTAAACGGGTATGCCCGATGTGAAGTCCCAATTAGACCACACATCATTTGGAATAGGAGCCCCATATAGAGTATCAACTCGATTTCCATATATATTTATAGATTTTCCTTGGCTCTATCTGTCAGCAAGAGAGAGGAATGCATGTGTGCCTTTGAAAATAAGTAAGTGTGCCTGGTGAATGTTTAGTTGTAGGTGTGTCAATATTTTTCCACTGTGGAGGGAAAATAAAGTGAGAATCTAAGAGAGAGGCAATAGTACCACTCTAGTAGAAACATACAAAAATGAGATATATCTACCTAACATTTAATGGAATAGTCCACAAATATGTGACGAGCATTGCAACCACTATAATGCATTCTCAATATAATAATCACTAAAATAACTGATATATTTCAGCTACTTTAATACATGTGAAATCAAACATGAATCATAAATATTCATAAAACAGTCTTACAAACATCCATAATCCATGCATGAAGAACATGTTGTCAATCATGCTTCATATATTAAGTAAAAGTACCCAAACACATGTATACAAAAAAAACAACTCCAATAGTGGAGTATTCAACCTATTACTTGCTCCCCAAAATAACTAGCTTGTCTCTTTGATGCCTTGTGTGAGGAGCCAAGGTGAGGGTGTATATATAACCAATGGGGTGATGCTTCACCTCCCTTATGACTCTCTAACTACCCTCATGACTATTTTAATTCCTATGAATTTTAAACTTTACATGACTCTTCATATTCTGTACATGTCCTTGGGACTTCCAATTTACAATAGTATTGGAAATAATACTGAGAGGGGGTGATAAGTATTATCAGATCTATAATTTTATTTCCCAAACAATTTATATAGGTTACTTCAGTGAAGTGAACTAGCATGTACACGCGATTGTACTTAAAGAAACCAACGTATATGCATAGAACTTCTGAAATAGACAATTTATCATGTATTGAGCTTAAACCAGTATATTAGAGATTTATTAGATAGTCCATTAAAGTAGAATAAAGGATGACACATAAGCAACACACATGAACACCAAGATATAAGGTGGAAACCCATTGTGGGTAAAAACCACCTGCTGCTGTCATCTCTGTCTTCTTTTTAGTAATAAGAAAATTTGTTTACAATCTTATACTGGTGTATACTCATACTAGTACACAGGAACCCACTTGTATAAGGCTACAACCTTCTCTGTTCTCCAGGTACTACTGGAAGGGAGCTACAACACCCTAGCTCTTGTACTAGCCAATATGTTTACTAGTACGTAGGTGCTAGCCTACAAAAAACTCCACTCTTCCACCAGGGACCACGTTTCATGAATTTTCACACTGGATACTCCTGGAACACAACACCACAAATTGAAGGCCATTTTTCATCCAATTTTCATACTGGACCCATCAACAACATTGAAACTCAGAAAATCATAACTGCAATATAACCATCAAATAAATTTGCATCAACTAATCACTGAAACTCAATCATCACTTTTTGAATCAACCACAACTGAATCAAACGGTCACTTGACAACCCATCATCACTAAAGCAAATAACAATCAATCAATCTGATCATTCAGAACACTGTCAACAGAATACGGTCACTAGAGCACAAAGCAGAACCCATAACTTTTTACCAAAGGGAATCAGCGTACAGATCTACAAATTCAAATTTATGATTTATACGCTAATTTGATATGTTGAACCAGCGTGTATATTCTCTTTTACTAAAGTGAACCTGCGTACAGATCTATAAATGCTAACTTAAAATATGACAACTATTCCAGACTTCAGTCATACCCAGATCATCACATTTATAGAATAAAACATGCGTTAGTATTCAGATCTAGTATGTTCAAGATCAAACCACATAATGGTACTATTCTTAAGCCTTTATGAGCCCAGTCCATCAACCTTCATCAGCCATATAGGTACATCCTTAGACTAGATCAAGCAAACCATCAGAAGCTCATTAACCTACATATATGATCCAACACTTCATAAGATATTTGAATCCTTGCACTCATCTGGTCTAATGATACTCTCCTCCTTATATAGTTTTAGACCTTTCTCAATACCATGAACCAAAACTACTTAGGACCAATACCTTGGAGAAAATAACTTGGACCAATCAAATACCTTGGACCAAGAAATACCTCGGACCAAAGAACTTTTGGTTTTCCAAGATATATGTGCTTTTCCTTTTGTGAAAGTGTGTGTGTACGTATACGCTCCTTTTGTTAAGTAAACCTATGTGTATATACAACTTGGACAAGGTGACCCTACATATACCTCTCTTTCTTCATTCTTTGGAGTCTGATCTGTAATTCTTTATTGTTGACCTGCTGCACTGTGATCTTTCATCTGAGTGAGTTGACATCAAGGACAACACTTGTATCATAATGCCAACAATCTCCCCCTATGAACTTGATGGCAACAACAACACCAAGTCACTCTCCCCCTTTTACATCAAGGGCGAAGGGTGGACCACAATATTTTCTCCCTTTGACATACATTATGTTGTTCATGCTCCCCTTGAGTACATGCTGAATTCTTTGATTGAGCTCCTCTTTTGTACATGCTAAGATGCACTTAAACCGTCCATGGTCCCCCTGAGCACAAGCAGAGTCTGCAAAAAATATTTTCTAAAAGGATAACATGACTCTATAACTCAACTATGTGAGTATGACCTTCCTATCACCAATGACTCATACATACATCCATATCCCAACCAAGTGGGGATATACCAAATCTGACTCATCCATCCAACAAAGTGGGGATATACCAATTGTTTATACATGACAAAAACAATAAATATTACATCAACCATCCCACGTAAAGTGGGGATACTAATTACATCATTTGTTGAAGAGGACTCATTCAAGTGTATGAGAAGACATATCACACCCTAGAATTTTATATGACTTAAGAAAAAAAGGTATAAATATCTAAAACCATAGCTGGACTCAACAACCATAATGCCAACAATGAAGAATGCGAGTGAAGGCTAATGCTCCCCATGAACTTGTGCATTGTTAGGAATTCAATGATCAAGGCATCTTTGTCAGTTAGATAAAAATTAATGAACGGATCATATCAATAGACTGTGATCATCAACATCAAACAGAGCACCCATATCAAAGCTTGCCCCACTGTTTTTCTTTTCTGAAAACATATATGCTCCTTATGCCATAGAAACCCATGTGTATTCGCAACTCGACTTCATGAAACATGCGTATAATAACCTTTATCTGAAAAAGTTGGATTTAATAGTAGGATGATGTAGCAACTACTCCCATCTTTTATCTGAGATATTCAAATGTTTCTCTAGGCAGTGGTTTAGTGAATATATTAGCAACCTATTCTTTGGAGGGAACATACTCCAATTTGACTTTTTGTTCAAGCACTTGTTCATGTAGAAAATGTTATTTGATGGGTATGTGCTTGGTCTTGGATTACATGACTAGATTCTTTGAAATACTGATGGCACTTGTATTATCACATAGAATGGAGATGGGTGGATATATGTAATCTGAATGTCTTACAAGGTTTTCATCATCCAAGGCATTTGTGTGTAGCAAGATGCAACAACCACATATTCTACTTCAGCTGTAGATAAAGCAATTGAACTTTGTTTCTTGCTGAACCAAGACACTAGCCTTGAACCCATATAGAATGCACCACCACTAGTGTTTTTTCTATCATCAACACTTCCTGCCCAATCTACATCTGTATATGCATGAAAAGTAAGATTTGTATCTCTAGGATACCATAAACCAAAGTCTTGAGTTCCTTGAAGATATGTGAAAATTCTTTTGACTGTCTGAAGGTGTGATTCCTTTGCATTTGCTTGGAATCTTCCA
Source organism: Pinus taeda (assembly GCA_000404065.3). Lineage (NCBI taxonomy): Eukaryota > Viridiplantae > Streptophyta > Pinopsida > Pinales > Pinaceae > Pinus > Pinus taeda. Next base: position 29,079 of record APFE031137897.1, read on the forward strand.
ACTATTCCTATTGCATGAATGATGTCAGGTTGGGTAACTATTAGATAAGGTAGACTACCAATCATGGATCTATCAGTCCATTGATGTACTGCAATTGATTCATCATTTGAGCTGAGACTGCATCGTGTTACCATTGGGGTATATACATGTTTAGAATCTTCCATTTCGTACCTTTACAAGATTTGTTTAAGATATTTGGTTTGTGAAAGAAAAATACCATCTTTATTTTGTTTAACTTGTAGACCAAGAAAATAGGTAAGTTCACCAAGCAAGGACATTTCAAATTCTTGTTGCGCTATTGAAGCAAAATTATGACTCATGGATTCTTCATTGCTACTAGAAATGATATCATCAACATAAACAATGATAATTAGCAATTTATCAGTTTCAATCTTCATATATAGATTTCTATCTGTTGAACCTTTTGCAAAAACTTTTTGGTGTAGATATTTGTCAAGGCGGTAGTTCCAGGCCCTTGGAGCCTATTTCAAACCATAGAGGGCCTTTTTGAGTCTGTATACAAGTTTTGCATCATTTCCAAGAATGAATCTTTCTAGTTGTTCAATATAAACTTCTTCTTCTAAATCTCCATTCAGGAAGGCTAATTTTACATCTATTTGGTATAGTTTGAATTTATGAAAGCTAAAAAGAGAAAGAAACATCCTTATGGCTTCAAATCTGGCAACAGGTACAAAAATATCTTCAAAATCTATACCTTTTTATTGAGCGTACCCTTTACAAACAAGTTTGGCCTTGTTTCTAATGACTTCTTTTCATTTAGGTTGTTTTCGAATATCCATTTAGTTCCTATAATATTTTTATCATGAGGTCTAGGAACTAATTCCCAGTTATCATTTTTTTCAATTTTCTCAAGTTCTTCATCCATGGCCTTAACCCAACATTCATCTTTTCATGCTTCTTTTACATTTTGAGGTTTGGTGGAGGATAGTAATGCTAGATATCTTGAGGTCCGTGTAATAGTTCTTCTTGTCTGTATACCTGCCTCTTTTTCCCCTAAAATTCGGAGTTTCTAGATGATTTTTCTGAACATACTTGGATGGAGTCTTTTCTTCTACCATTATCTCTTCTTCCAGTGTTTCATTGGTTTCTTCTTCAATATGATTTTGGCTTGATGTGGGAAAATAATCCCCATCTTCTTCATTGTCATAATCTTCTATTGATTTTATCTGTTTTGGATTTTTTCACATTTCATCAACTACAACATCAATGCTTTCAACAATTTTTCCAAGTCTTTTATTATAACATTTATATCCCTTAATTTTGGAAGAATAACCAAGAAGAATACCTTCAACTACTCTGGGCTCAAACTTACCAAGTTTTTCATCAGTTCTTTTGATATAACATTTGCTTCCAAAAACTTTAAAGTATTTTATAGTAGGAGTCTTACCATATCAAAGTTCATGTGGAGTTTGAGTGTTATTTACCCGAACATTTGTTTGGTTGAGAATAGTTACAGCGGTGAATGCAGCTTCACCCCAGAAGGTTATAGGAGTTCCAGATTCATCTAGCATAGCTCGAGCCATTTGTTGAACATTGTTGTTCATTCTTTCTACCACTCCATTTTATTGAGGAGTCCTTGATCCAGATTTAGACAGGAACACAACAAATTACAGAGATAACCATAAACACAAATATGCAGTGGAAATAATACTTCATTTCATTAATGTAAAATACTGAAATATGCTTACAAACAACAATGGAAATCGACCAACTAGGGCAATGGTAGCTTATTTCTAAGAAGGGATGTGGCAGCTACATGCCTCTGAACTATGTTACAATGACGCTTGAAGGCCTATTTATTTTTGAGAAACAATGGAAAACCCTCAACATCCAAAAACCTAACCCTAGAAGATGAAACACCAAATTGTGGGCCCTGTTTGGGTAAATTGGTACATCAACTTCCCGGGGTCGTAACTTTGGCATACGATCTCCATTTGATGCATACAATATCTCGTTAGAAAGATCTATCTGAGAGCTACAACTTTGGGAAGAGAAAAATTAGTTCATCGACCCATGTTTCTCCCATTTTTAAAAAAAAAAATCGTCATTTAGGGCCTCAAAACGACTCCGAAAGTTCAAGACCCGAAAAACTGCAAAAAATAGTAAACTGTGCTACAATTAAGGAAACTGAAAATGATGAAAGAAACAATGGTGGGGGTCCAAGTGGACTTGGCAGATGGCCACCAATATCCACCTAGATCATTCCTCCCCCCTTAGGAAGTAATGGTCCCTATTACATTGAGTTCCTCCATGAGATGAGGAAACTTCTGGTAAACTTGGTCCCTAGTGAGCCACTTGCCCTGGTGAAGGAGTTCGCCTGCTTTGACAACATGATACAGTTGGATATTCTGCTTACGATTGTGCTTGATCTGTGTGTCCATGATCCGATTAGTTGCATATTGTTTTATGCAATCTAGGTTTAACTTTATGGGCGTGAGCTATTCTGCAATGTCGGATGTGTCTAGTAATGGTGGAAAGTATGGCTGAAGGCAGTCCACATTGAACACTAGGTGCAGGCCAAGGAATGGGGAATGCTAAGCTCAAATGCATTGTCTCCCACAGCCTTGGTAATGGTGTAAGGACCATATCGGAGTGGTCTAAGTTTCCGATAGGCTCTCGTAAGGCGTTCCTTTTGCAAATGCAACCAGACTTTGTCGCCCACCTAAAACTTGTGTGGCACCCGATGTTGATCATGTCACTGCTTGTACTTGGCATTTGATTTCTCCAAAATGTCATGGAACTATTGGCGAATATGTTGGGTGTGCTGAATGAAGCTAGTTTCCTTATCTGTTTCGGACTAGACATGAGCCGAATCTGCGTGAGTAGCTACAAATGGCATGGACACATCAATGGAACATAATGGTTGGAATCCCAAGCCAACCTGAAAAGGGTTGTGGCTAGTCAGGCTATGGAGATCCCTGTTATAGTTGTGCTGAACATAGGGGAGGATCTCATCCCATGTTCGTGGATGCTTTGAGTTGTACATGCGCAGAATGTGTATGATCATCCTATTGACAACCTCTGTTTGTCTATCAGTTTGAGGATGGAAGGCTATGGACATAGTGAGTTTGGTATCCAGCATTGACCAGAGAGTGGACCAAAATGTACTAAGGAACCTGCTATCCCTATCTAAGATGATAGACTGTGGGATCCCAAAGTGCACCCACACTCATTCAAAGAAGAGTTTAGCAATGGCTTCTGTTGTGATATTCTTCTTGTAGGCTGCCATAATTGCCATCTTCCAGAGCCTGTCGACGACCGCAAAAAAACAGTCATTTCCATGCTTAGTGGAAGGAAGGCCTCACATGTAATCCATGGATATGGATTCCCAAGGTCGAATAGGGGTAGGCAGCAGGGTATAGAGGCCTTGCTTATTGATGGTCCTTTTGGCAATGACACAGGCAATGCATGATCTGATGTACTTCCCGACATCCTGTCGAAGATTCGGCTAATAGAAATACTTCTACACTACTGCCACTATTTTCTCGACCTGGAAATGTTGAGTAGCCCAATTGTAGTGTGCTTCCCAAATCATCTTGGCACGCTCACTTGAAGGAACATTAAGGTGACCTAGGTGGCATAACAGAGCATCCTGGAGGTGAAAATCTAGAACATGCTGACCCTCCAAGAGTGTTTGGTATGTGTGGCCAAATTCTGGGGTGCTTTTGTAGAGAAGTGGCCAATCATAAGTCTCGTGCCCACAAGAGTTGAGCACTGTGGTTAACGCCATGATTGATGGTCGATTGAGGTAATCTGCAACATTATTGGTGCTGCCCTTTTTATACTTGATATTCAAATGGAACTGTTGCAGGTATGTGAACCACTTCTGATGGCAATCATTCTGCAATTTCCCTTGGGTCTGTATGAACTACAGGGGTTGGTGATTTCTATGGATGACTGTTTCCTTCCCCAAAATGTAATGCTTCAATTGTTAGGAGGCTTGCACAATGGAATACATCTTTTTGTCATAAGTGGGATACATCCAGACTGTGTCTGAAAGTGTCTCACTGTGATATGCCATTAGATGCCCATGTTGAGTAAGGACTTCCCTAATAGCATAGTTAGAGGCATCTATCTCAACCTCAAATGGTTGTTGCAAGTATGGTAATGCAAGCACTGGTGCCATGCAGAGGCGATATTTCAACTCTGTGAATGACTTATGTTCAGATTCAGACCAAAAGAATTTTTCTTTCTCCCCTCCCTTGGTGACTTAACTTAAGGGCCAAGTGATATGAGAAAATCCCAACATGAACCTGTAGTGGAAGTTGGCAAGACCTAGAAAGCTGCAAAGCTCTATTAGAGTGGTTGGAGATGGCCAATCCCGAATGACTTGGATCTTGGTTGGATCCACATGCACCCCATGTTCATCAATAATGTATCGCAGATACTGAACCTGGGTCATGCCAAAAGTGTATTTCTCCAAATTGGCACATAACTTGTGCTATCACAGTGTTTGGAGAACCTATCGAATGTGGTGGAGGTGCTCTTCCCAACTCTGGCTAAAGTTTAGGATGTCATCCAAGTATACCACTACAAATGAGTTGGTGAATGGCCACAAGATGTCATCCAAGTATACCACTACAAATGAGTTGGTGAATGGCCATAAGATGTCATCCATTAGCCTCATGAAGGTTGTCGGAGCATTCGTTAATCCGAAACACGTAACCAACCATTTGAAAAGGCCATCCTTGGCTTTGAAGGTAGTCTTCCACACATTGGAGGGTTTGATTAGTACCTGGTGATATCCTGACTCCAAATCGATCTTGCTAAAATATTTTGCCGCCCTTCAGTTGGTCTAGGAGGTCATCAACCGTGTGATCAGGTACCTATTAGGGATAGTGATCTTGTTCAACGCCCGATAGTTAATAAAGAGTCTCCATGTCCCATCCTTATTTTATACCAACACGATCAGGCTCCCATAGGGTGATGAACTCGGATAGATGTGACCTTTCTACAGCAACTCCTGAATCTGCCTCTTGATTTCATCGTTCTCCAGAATGGAGCGCCGATAGATTGCTCCATTGGGTAGTAGCGCTCCTGGGGTCGGATCGATGGAGTGCTTGACCTGATAGTGTAGAGGAAGCCTTGCAGGGGAGGTGAAGATGTCCTCGTACTCATCCACAACCTTGTGCATCTATATTTTTTGTATGGAGGGGCCCTGTTTGGAAGTCCTAGCCACCATCTTCTTCTTTCCTTGAGGTTGTACCATCAAGAAAACAAATTTCTCGGTTTTGGAAATGAATTTACTGCATTGTTTTGCAGTAACAAAAGAGATGGAGGCAGGTGGTGCTACCTCCGATATCCTATACAACTTATTTCCCAAAGTAACAATAACAACACGGGGCCTTGATTCATACACAACATGTTTCTACCACAAGTATGGTTTTCCTAATAATACATCACAAACTTCAAGGGGAGTAATGTCACACAATACCTCATCCATGGAGGGCTTGATGTTGTATGGAAGGCGACACTACTGGCTCACGCAAAGATCTTATCCTTGGTGAAGCCACTCAATGGTGTACGGTTGTGGATGTGTTGTGGTCAGTAAGCCCAACCGCTTCACGACCTTTGGCAAAATGAGGTTCTTTTGGCTTCCGCTCTCAATAATGAACTATAGTGGGGAGCCCTTTACTCACATCTGGGAGTGCAAGAGATGCTCCTCCTCCTCTAGATCTTCGGGTTCCTCCTTCTGGATCTTCGTAGTGGCAACGGTGGCATTGGGCTTCGCATTGATAATATGTTTTCCTTTGTCATTCACCTTGTCGGGTTCTGACTTAGAGTCGAAACATGCATCCTATTTCGAAACTATTAGCTCAGCCACTAGTGAGTGCTTGGCCCAACACTTACTTGTGTTGTGAGTGGAGCTCTTATGGAACTCACACCACTTTCCCGTGTCCTTTTTTGCTTCACAATGTTGTTCTTTGCTTGCAGCTTTGGCAGGTTGTCTTGGGCCACCCTGCCTTGGCTTTGTTCTTTGTTCTACAGTTTGTGGGCACCTTTCCCTTACTTCGGATTCACAGATCCAAAGTCTCGCTTCTTTTGTTTAAACTTTTGCTTGACATTGATGGCATATCAGTATGTTGTGTCAAGTGAGGGTATGTTCAGGAATTCTATTTCTTCTTGGATGTACTTATGTAGGAAGTCGTGGTAATTGAGTACCAAATGCTACTCTGAATCCCTGATATCCAACTTTGTGTGAAGGGTATGGAAAGTATTGGTAAACTCCGACACGTCTTGCTCCCTCCCCTACCGCAGTGTGGTCCACTTTATGTATTGATCCTCATAGCTTCTAATAGGGTAGTACTGCTCCTTGATGGCATCCCAGAATGAATCCTAAGTGGGTGTGGCTGAAAATAGTGAGCCTATACTTTCATCCTTCTGCTCGTAGTAGGTTTCCCACCAGTCCTTGATGTGGGGGGCTACCTTAAGAAGAGCGAAAATAATATTTTCCCGACTAGAAAAATCATGAATAGAAAAACAACCCTCTATCAAATTTAACCATTTATCTACAGCATCTGCATCTATCTGACCCTCGAATATGGGCATTTTAGAATTAACTTGTACGTTAAATGGTGTGGCATTTCCGGAGTAGCTATTGGAAGTCGATGTGTTGCCCCTGGGTAGCCGCTAAAGGATCTTGGCAAAGTTGTCCATCACCGTGTTCCTTTTTCGCTCGAGGGCTTCTTCAAGCAAGATTTTGATAGGATCTCCTACCCCCTCATTTTTCTTTTCATCTTCCATGGGAGGCCATCGGGATTTGTGATGTTGGTCTTGTAAAGGTTCGACCAGTTCAAGCCCTAACTCCTTATATCCCAACCTCATTGGGGACATGCAAAGAAATACAGAGAAAAAGCAGACCGCTCTAATACCACTGGTCTAGGTTCAGACATGAATGTAACAAATTACAAAGATAACCATAAACAGAAATATGGAGTGGAAATAATACTTCATTTCATTATGTAAAATACTAAAATATGCTTACAAACAACAATGGAAATCGACCAGCTAGGGTGATGGTGGCTTATCTCTGAGAAGAGATGTGGCAGCTACATGCCTCTAAACTATGTTACAATGAGGCTCGAAGGCATATTTATTGTTGAGAAATAATGGAAAACCTTCAACATCCAAAACCTAACCCTAGAAGATGAAACACCAAACTGTGGGCCTCGTTTAGGTAAATTGGTACATCAACTTCCCGGGGTCGTAACTGTGGCATACGATCTTCATTTGACACGTACAATATCTTGTTAGAAAGATCTATCCAAGAACTACAACTTTTAGAAGAGAAAAATTATTCCATGGACCCATGTTGCTCCCAATTTTCCCAAAAAACGTCGTTTAGGGCCTCAAAATAGCTCTAGAAGTTCAAGACCTGAAAAACTACTAAAAATAGTAAACTGTGCTACAATTAAGGAAACTGAAAAAGATGAAGGAAACAATGGTGGGGGTCTAAGTAGACTTGGCAGGTTGCCACCAATATCCACTTGGATCAGTCCTTGCGGTGGAGAATCACCTTTTTATTCCATGTTGTTCACAAAAGTCAAAGAATTCATCCAAGGTAAATTCCCCTCCTCAATTAGATATGAAGCATTTGATTTTTCGATCTAATTCATTTTCAACCAAAGCTTTGAAGGCTTGAAACTTTTCAAATGCTTCATATTTATGCTTTAGAATACCTATCCAACACATTTTGGAAAAATCATCAATGAAAAAAATAAATTATTCATCTCCACGAGGTGACTTTTTCCTTGAACGTCCACATAAATCAGTATGGACAAGTTCAAGAGGCTTACTAGCTTACCCTTATTTTTCAATGAAATGAGCTCTATTTTGCTTATTGATTTGACATGGTTTTCATGTTGTATTTTCAGGGATGCTGATATCTAGAAGATCACGAACATCCTTGAATCCACATGATTTTCTTATTTGAGGAAAGCTTAGATGTCCCAATCTTCTATGCCACAACCAATTTTCATTAGTTTTGCTTAGATAGCACTGTTGTTGTCCTCCCTTGATTATCTATAATCTTTTTGGAGTTAGTTTACCTTTGGTCATAGTCTCTCCTATATCAAGCTCACGAACAACACATCCATTTGATCGAAACACCACTTCATTTCCTTGATCACACATTTGACTGACACTCAACATGTTATGCTTTAAACCGTCTACATACATAACATTTCCAGCTTTAACCTTTTCTTTCAAGAAAACAGAGCCTTTACCTTTTATGACAGTAGGAGTGTCATTTCCAAATGAGACATTCTTTTCCTTTTCTAAGGAATCTAATGAGTGAAGTTTTTCTTTGTCAAGTGTCATGTGTTTTTAGAATCCACTGTCGATGTGCCACTTATTTTCTTCTCTTTCTACATACAAGTCTATACCACATCTTTCTGTTTGAGATTCTTTCCTTTTCCATATCTTGGGATTTAATGGAGTTTGCTCCTTTTGAGATGTTTGCCGAAATTTGCCACTGCATTTAGATTCTTCATGACCAAAGTTGTTACAGATTCAGCATTCTATTTCATTCTCAAGAAGAGAAAAGTTATTATAGGAACTTTTCTTGATCCTTGTCAAATTCCTTTGATTTTGTGCTTCTCTAGTCATGATAGTTTTGTAAGCAACACATTGAGTAGCTTTGTGCCCAAAATTATGACATGAAAAACATTTCCCATTAAAGAAGTTCCGGCGACTATCGAATCTATTAACCTAGTGATTGTAGTTTCTATTGATATTCATATTTGGAGGAAATTGAGTATGATTTACTTGAGGTTGGTTGTGGCTTCTATTCATCCTTGGAGTAAAATGAGTCTGATTTACCTAGTGATCTGATTTATGCCTTTGTTGATGCTTGTCATACTGTTCACTGGTCTTTGTTGCATGAAGATAGCTTTTAGTGGAGGTTGACAGCTTCTGTGATTGAGATGCTTCTTCAGTATATCCAAGACTTATCTTTATCAGAGGAGAACACTACACTTTGATAATTTAATTTAAATTTTTTGATCCTTTAGCAAATCTAAGATTGAGAGATTTTGTTTTCTCAAGATCCTTTCTTAGACCAACAATGTCACATTCTAGTTTTTCATTGTATTTTTCTTTTTCAACAAGTTTGTATGTCAAGGTATATATAATCATATTCTTTTCTTCTAAATATATTTTGAGTTTAGAGATTTCTTCATGGAGGTCATCCTCTTCTGAAGAATCCCAAAAATTATCATCGCCATAAGTCATTATAAGTCTATAATCATTATTGTTTTCATCTTCATCACTATTTGATAAACCATTACTATCTTCATAAGTATAGTAACTCCTTTTATTTACAACTTGTTTTCTATTCCATTTTTCACATTCCTTCCCTTTTTCATATTCATCTTTATTAGGAAATTTGGTAGCATAATGACTGACTCTCCCGCAAGAAAAGCAGTTGAAGGGTAGCTTACCTCTAAATCTTCCCGAACCCCGTTGAAGCTTCTTGACAAATTTTAGCTCATTTTATTCATCTAAAATATGTCCTGATACGTTGTGCTCTTCCTTTCCTTTTGCTAAAGCTTTAAATGCGGCTTCTCTCATATCTGATGGTCATCCCTTTCTCATCCCAAAGGTAGTTAAGATTCCATGAAGTTGTGTCATAGTGACATTCTGAAGAGCCTATTTTTCTTCTATGGCAGACACTTTTGATTCAAATTTAGCAGACAAGGATCTCAAAACTTTATCAACTAAGGTAACTTCCTTTATTTCTTCACCCAAATTCTTCATACAATTAACAACCTCATCTATACATAAGAAGTAACTAGCTATACTTTCATCACTATGCATATTAAGAGTTTGATACTGAATTTTGAGAGTTTCAAGCTTAGCACATTTTACCTAAGAGTCTCCTTTGTAGCTCAGAACGATTTTCTCCCATATTTCTTTTGCTGATTTGAGCTGCATGACTTTGAAAAATTTTGATTGTGACACACTTCCCAATAAAGTATTGACTGCCCTCGCATTAGTTTCATATTGCTCTTTACCTGTCCTACTTGTAGAAATTGTTGTTGGAAATGTATATCGTCCTTCCGCAATTTCATAAACATTCGTTCCAAGTGATTGTAGATAGGTTGTGGTTCTTATTTTCCAATAAACAAAATTTCTCCCATTAAAGATTGGCGATCTAATGGATCCCACGCTTTCTTGATTACTCATGATGATGGATCTCCCTTAAAGCGATCAAGCTTCTTCTGAAGGACCCGCTCTAATACCAATTGTTGGAAATAATACTGAGAGGGGGGTGAATCAGTATTATCATATCTATAATTTTATTTCCCAAACAATTTATATATTCTACTTTAGTGAAGTGAACTAGCGTGTACACATGACTGTACTTAAAGCAACCAACGTATATGCATAGAACTTTTGATTTAGACAATTTATCATGTATTGAACTTAAACCAGTATATCAGATATTTATTAGATAGTGCAGTAAAAGTAGAATAAAGGATCACACGTAAGCAACACACATGAACACCAAGATATAAGGTGAAAACCCAATGTGGGTAAAAACCAACTCCTTTTGTTGTATCTGTCTTCTTTTTAATAATAAGAAAATTTGTTTACAGTCTTGTACTAGTGTAGACTCATACCAGTATGTAGGCACCCACCTGCAGAAGGCTACAACATTCTCTTGTTCTCCAAGTACTACTAGAAGTGAGCTACAACCCCCTAGCTCTTGTACTAGCCAATATGTTTACTAGTACATAGGCGCCAGCCTACAGAAAACTCCACTCTTCCGCCAGGGACTACGTTTCATGAATTTTCAAACTGGATACTCCTGGAACACAACACCACGAACTGAAGGCCACATTTCATTCAATTTTCATATTGGACGCATCAACAACATTGAAACTCAGAAAATCATAACTGCAATACAACCATCAAATACATCTGCATCAACTAATCACTGAAACTCAATCATCACTTTCTCAATCAACCATGACTGAATCAAATAGTCACTTGACAACCCATCATCACTGAAGCAAATAAAAATCAATCAATCTGATCATTTAGAACATTGTCAGTAGAATAAAGTCACCAGAGCACAAAATAAAACCCATAACTTTTTACCAAAGGGAACTAGCATACAGATCTGCAAATTCAAATTTATGATGTATATGTTATATGATGAACTAGCATGTATACGCTCTTTTACTAAAAAGAACCTCCGTAAAGATATGTAAATGCTAACTTAAAACGTCATAACTATTCCAGACTTCAGTTATACCCAGATCATCACATTTATAGAATAAAGCATGCATTAGTATTCAGACCTAGATTGTTCAAGGTCAAACCACACAATGATGCTATTCTTAAGCCTTTATGATCCCGGTCCATCAACCTTCATTAGCCATATAGGTGCATCCTTAGATCATATCAAGCAAACCATCAGAAGCTCATTAACCTGCATATATGATCCAACACTTCATAAGATGTTCGAATCCTTGCACTCATCTTGCCTAATGATCTTCTCCTCCTTATATAGTTTTAGACCCTTCTCAATACCACGGACCAAAACTACTTAGGACCAATACCTTGGACCAAATACCTTGAACCAATCAAATACCTTGGACCAAGAAATACCTTGGACCAAAAAAAAATTGGTTTTCCAAGATATACACTCTTTTCCTTCTGTGAAAGTGTGTGTGTATGTATACTCTCCTTTTGTTAAGTAAACTTGCATGTATATGTAGCTTGGACAAGGTGAACTTGCATATACCTCTATTTATTCATTCTTTGGATTCTGATCTATAATTCTTTGTTATTGACCTAATGCACTATGATGTTTCATCTGAGTGAGTTCCCATCAAGGACAACACCTATATCATAATGCCAGCAAATAGATTTTTTGAATAAGAATTTACATAATCCACAAGAGTGGCATGGCATGTGAAGACTCATGACATGACAATGCCGGCATGGAATTCTTGATGACATGGAGACATCAAAAAATTATTTCTACTCCTTGTTATGTGTCTTCTTAGGAATGCTCTTTTGTCCATCTCCATACAGCTTAGAGGTAAGGAATCTTCAGCGATATTAGGTCTAGAGTTGTGGTTGCAAACTAGTGTCATTTTGATTTCCCTTGATTGATCAACTTTCATAATCAACTAAAACGATATATTCCAGAATTTTTCCCTCCTCCATATCCTTATTCATCATATTTTCATGGTATGATAGAGTACTTTCATCTACAATTCACTCATGAAAATACAACATCAGTTCGATAAACATCTAGTGTAAGATGTTTCATGTTGATCCACTGATTGGACCAAAACTAGCTTGTAGGCTGTGTGAGAGGCTGAGTGACTTGGAAATTGCGTAGCTTAGGAAGTCAAGGGTGAAGTTGGATCCTTGAGACTATGATTTGTGTAGTTTAGGTTTGATTGAGCAAGTAAATTGTGCATTTTTGGAGCTCAGTGAGGCAGGATGAAGGGTTGAGCATTGATTCTTCCAACTACGAGGTCCTAGAAGGTAGAGCAGGTTGCGTGGTTGCACAATTCCATATCTCAAGAGCTCAAGGGCTTGGCTTGAGGTCAGAGACTACACAATGCATAGCTGAGGCCAAGATGGAGGGCTTAATTTCCTAGTTTTGGAGGAAAAGGTTCAATCCTGAGCATGAAAATGTGCAGTTTGCAGTCCTAAGAGGAAGGTGTTGTGCATTTCATAATTTCAAGATGTAGGGTTGTATCTAGAGGGTTGAGAGTGTGCAATGCATAGTTAATGAGGGTTATATGAGGCTACATTTCTTGGTTGGGGAGTTTTCGAAGTTTGACTAAGTGTGGCATCGATAAAGTTGTTGTGAACAATGATAAGACTCGACTATGATCAAAAACTTAGAACACTTGATGACATAAAAGCATAGATAATCCAGGACATATGAACAATATACTTCCCTTAGTGTGACAACTTTGTGACGAATCACAAAAAAATTGAAAATAACGATACACTTTGCGACATCTGTGAGAATACTTGTGCGACAATGCTTACAACTTTGGAAATGAGTGCGACAATTGTTTACATGGTAAGATAACCTCATTTACACAAAGGTAACCCCTTGAAACCATCAAAACCAACTCATATACATTATGTGACAATTAACATGTGAGAAGATGACATTTTTATTTTCTTGCAAAAGGTGCCAGAACACTTAGAAAAAACACATACAATTGATTTCAATGTTTTTGATGACAATATGTATGACCAAGGTAGGCTCTGGAATTTGGTGTAAGGAAAACTTTTGGATGGTGTTATAGCAGTGAAAACACTTGGCGACACACTGTTATAATTCTAACTGCTTTGTCTTGGATGACTCTTTTGTGTAGGGTCTTAGTTCTTCAGGGAGTATTGATTCATCGTGTTGATCACTTTCACTTCCCCACTTACCCCGTGAATAAACATGGTCCCATTTGCACCTTCTCATTCAATCAAAAGCATAAGATCAATAATATCACAATGTTTCGAAATAGAAAGGATAGTATAGTTAGCGAGCTTTATATTTTTAGAGCATAGTTTTTCATCTCTAGTGTTTCTCTGCTGCTAGTAGGCCTGGATAGTACCCCGTCAGAGTCACTACAGGAACAAAAAAAATTATGTGCTTCCGGTGACCATAGACAATACCATGGTAAAGTTCCTTGCTTCACCTCTCTGTGCAGGAAGCTTTTCTCTTCTTTCCCCTTTATTTATATATTTATATGGGATTGTCCATAGGCACTTATTCATTTCACGGGAGGAAGAGGGATCCTGTATGATTGAGAGAAGAATAGGTTGTTCCTTCAAAGAAGCATATAGAAACCTCTAATTTAGGTTTTCTCCTTTGGATTTTCCCCTTTTCCTCCCCGACTCATTGGATAAGTGTGAAAACACTGAAACATAAAGAACCAAGTGAGGTCATAAGGTTTCCAGAATAGACGCAAGTATGATGGCTTGACATAAAAATAGCCTTACGAATAGATCACAATTTCCATCATAACATCATCAACCAAAAGACATAACCAACACAAATAAGGAGTATCGAACGTTAGCTAAATGTTCTAGTGTGACAAAGTCCTTTCCTATCTTGTCACATTTCCTTTTGAGCCAACATAGAATCTTCATCCAAGACCTTCAAAGAAAAATAAAATACAACACATAATAACACATAATAAGGAAACAAAAACATAAGAGAAAATAGAAGGAAGCTAAACCAAAACATGATGCGAAACCAAAATAAAAAAAGACAATACAAACCACTGAAAAATGAATGCAAGATGAATATGCAGGTAACTAATATGAAACTAGACCTACACTTAACCTAAGTAGCTAGAAGGTCGGGGTCAAGTGTAATGAAATTTCCAATAAATCCACCATAGCTACTTTTGACCTGCATTCTCAAAGATACAAGCAATTAAAAAAGATATAAAATAGTGTGCTGCAAAAAAGACAAGATCTTGAATAACTTGCACAATAAGTAGAAGGTCTTGCCTATCAGTAGAAAGATAGTCCCTAACCACTACTTCTAACCAATTCAAATTCTTAACTTTTTGATGACCATTATAAGTATAAAAACCAAGAAACCTTATTGTGAATGTACCTTCATCTGTGCCATCCTTATTAACAAGCATGAGAAAATACTGAAAGTTTTTATTAGGAAAAGGGCTTGCTACGAAATATGATTCCCGAAAATCATAGATTGGATCGTGAAATTCAAATATGTCCTCTTGAAAACCCTAAAAACCTTGAAATATGAACTTTCAATTAGAATCACAGGGTCAAGATGAGAATATTATTAGATACAACACATTTGATCATATTTAGTCAACTTGTTAAGATAGTGAGGACCCAACATGACCATCAACGAAGGCTGAACTCCCTAAATTGTTTAACAAATACTTGAAGGATGAGATTTTAAACCACGAAGACCAAAGAATGTAAAACAATTGTCATTGGATTACTGGTGGGAAAATGATAAAATGAATGACAATTAATATTATGTTCAGATGGACTGCTTATGGCATGAAATTCCTAGTTCAAAGATGGATCAATTTGAACATTTTTATGAATTCCTTGAACAAATGAATAATATTCCTCAAATGATAGATATGAAAACTCATTTCCTTGTAACCAATAACATACTGTACTAGCATTGTAATCAACAAAAGAAGTGAAAATGAATACCAGTATGAAAAGCAGATGAAACCAGTTAGGATATGATGAGTGAAGAATAATTTGATTCACTAGATAACTCATGAATTCATTATTACCCAAGAGAGTTTCAGGTGTGATGAAGGGAAAGGCTTGAAATATAACATTTGCAAAAAAAAACTAGGAGTTTACTATTAATAAATGAACTTGATAGGCATGATTCCTTGAACCAAAGATGATTCCCTCAGTTCCACAATTCTATAAGAGAAACACATTTCAAACTTTCATTTGCTACATCACATTTTCATGAAGATGAATTAACTGAAGATGATTCATCAATCCAATTAGAAATAAAATCTTGAAATCTAAACATACCACATCAACAATTCCGAACATATTTCAAAAAGAAATTTACATCAATTGAAACCATGCAAAGAGAAGGATTGTGCATGAGAAACCATATATGAGTTAGTTCAGGGGGCTTACTATAGAAATTAATGTGTAGATTGTAAACTACTCATGAAATTTTCTAAATCACAAGACTAGATGCTACTCTACTAATCTATAGAAGTAAATTCATGATCGAGAAAGAAAATCATTAACATGCATGAGGATTCAACACACATACACATGTATTTATCTACTAGAAAGAAACTTCTAAAAAACCTTACCATCTATGTTCCTTTAATCAAATAATATGTATGAATACAATATGCTCTCTTCAAGCTTGAGCTCAACCTACACCTTTATCTTCTATGCTTTGCTTGACTAAGTGACCTTTGCCAGTACTTCGCCAAAATGGATAGCCTTCGAGCTCCTATTTCCTTGCACTATTCCTCAAGGAATTAACCCCTTATTATTTAGGAAATTCCTCAATTTGGATTGAAAAATTCGTATAGGTCATTCTCTGACTACACGCATGACCTGTACAACTTGAAATAGTTTACAACGGATTGTACAGTGCCATTGAACTCCAATCTCAACTGGGTAACTCGAATTCTATGCATGCAAAAATTATTTTATGTTGATTCATTATTTAACTCGATGATCAATTAGTGTGAAAAAAGATACACTCCCTTAACCTGACCTACTAGTTATACTCACAGTGAAAACTAGTTACATTGGCAATAACTCAAATTAATTGAAATCGATTGCTATAAATTAGCAATCAATCATGTAAAATTGAACTCAAGTGTCTCAAACTCAAATTTACTAAGTTAACTAAGTGAAAATATCCATGTAAACTTAGTTAACTACCTCCAAGTATTCTACAGAAATTGGAATTAATATTTCTCGTAATTTAATCAAGGGAAAATTAAATTAGGAATTTATTGCTACATTTTTAACACTCCCAATCTAGAAACTTTGGAATGTACTTCATGCAACAATTCTCTCTATTGTTGTTTCCACTACACCATTTTCTATTACATCATATGTTACTGCATCCAAAAAATAAATAAAAATTGAATCAATTGTGTCTGCAACTGCCTACTCGAAAAACAATGTTGTTGTTGATTATATTACTGAGCCTCCTGCTCTGTTGTCAACACTTCTAAATATCCAACTGAAACTGATCGTCTCTCTATTGAATATTATGGGCCCCTATATAAAGGTTAATGATTCATGACACAAACACACCTCAATTGACCCTGCCCAAATTTCTGCATTCTTCGACTAAGGATCTACATCACTCCACCTCGCTCCTGGAGGTATATCTACATGTGCTTCCTATGCCCACTTGTCTTTACCTCTCCCCTTCTTGAAGGTCTATGGTTGAGTAGATTTCTCCACTCTACCTCGTGTCTCCTTCTCTCTTTGTGGTTGCTCCACAACTTCCCGAGGCTCCTTCTAAGGATTCATGTTGAGAGATCTAGCATGCTCCCTCTCATCTACCAAATATTCCTTATTTGTGAAGGCTTTCCATGCATCTTATACCTCAAGTGCATATAGGTTATTCACTCAAACTCTAAGTTGATTCAATTTCTTTGTGGCGATGTGCCATAGGAAAGCCTTCCCTTTGTTGAATATCACATCATAGTCACGATCTTCTAACACAACTATGGAGAAAATATTCTTTTTTATACCCAGAATAAAAATCAAATCCTTGAGTCTGAAAGGGGAGCCTAAATCTGTATGATAAATAACATTACCGATCCCAGCCATGATGTACCTTCTGTCATCTCCAAACTCAATGTTCATCTAGAGATATTTCTCCTCCAAGTCATTGAAAAATTCTTTGTTCCCTATCATGTGGAATGAGGCACCAATGTCTAGGTACCACATGCTCCCCATCACCATGCTCTCCATGCATGCAATGATATTGAATTCAAGCTCTAACTATGAAGCCAAAGGCTCACTTTTTGCTACTACTACAGGATCCTTCTTGATTTCCTTCTTCTGTGGAAACTTCGTGGCATAGTTCCTAAATTCATGAAATTGAAAGTAATTCATTCTGGATAAGCCTTTGTGCTTTCCCTCTTGGTTGGAATGAGCCTCACCTTCAGACTTCTTCCCCTTGGATTTCTTTCCCTTGCTTAAAAATTGAAAATTCCTCTTCCCCTTCTTTGGATTAGATCCCCTCTCTGTTGCTCCACCTTATTTATTCCTGCACTAGATCGAACGATAACTGCTCCCAACTTGGTAGGGTCTCTCTACCAGTTACCGAATCTTGATAACTATGCCATCTCCTAGAGAAGCCCAAGAGGGCTAGATCTACTAGATATTCTTTAGGGATAGAAACACTTACTCCACCAAGTTCATCACAAAACTGTGTAAACTTTCTTTGGTACTACAAAATTGTTTCATTTTTTTGCATTATAATACTTCAAAGCTTGTCCTTGAGTTTCAGCTCCATGTGGTCACTATTATTCTAAAAAAACTCTCTTAGTGTTTTCCACATCATGAGCAAAGTCTCTTTTCCGTGGAGATTCGAGACAATATGATCCTGAACTCCCTCCAATATGATCCTCCTTGCTTTAGCCACATCCTTCTTCCACTGAGCAAGATCTTGGGAATTAGATGTTGGGGGTTTTACCACATCTATCTTGATGTATTCTAGTATCCCATTATCATCCAATACTTCCCCCATTAAGATCTTCCATGCCACAAAAAGTGTGGTTCTGTTGTAAACATAGTAGAGCCTGAGTCCATTGGAAGCCATCTTCTCAGTCCTAGAGAAACCCTGTAACACTCATCTTCAAATTTGAACCTCTTACAATGGCAACTTTGAAATCCCCTATCTACTATGAATCTAGCTCTATTACCATGTATAAATTAATGTGTAGATTCTAAACTAGTCATCAAATTTTCTAAATCAAAAGACCAGAATCTACTCTACCGATATGCGGAAGTAAATTCACGATTGAGAACAAAAATCATTCACATGCATCAAGATTCAACACACATTCACAAATATTTATCTATCGGAAAGAAACTGCTCAAAACCCCTTATTATATGTATTGCATTAATCAAAGAATATAAATCAATACAACATGCTCTGCTTAAGCTTGAACTCAACCTACACATCTATCTTCTATCCTCTTCTTGACTTACTAATATTGGACAATACTTAGCCATAGTTTCCAGTCTCTGAGCTCATATTTCATTGTGTTATTACTCAAGGAATTAGACCCATATTATTTATGAAATTCCTCAATTTGGATTGCACAATTCCTATAGGTCCTTCTCCGACTGCGTGCATGACCTGTACAACTTGGAATAGTTTACAACTGATATACACTACCCTTGAAATCCAATATCAACTAGGTAACTCGAATTATCTGCATGCAACAACTATTTTGGTTTGATTGATCAATTAACTGGATGATCCCTCAGTGTGAAAAAAGTTACACACCCTTAACTTGATCTCCAATAGTTCTATTGACAGTGAGAACTATTTACAATGGAAATAAATCATATTAACCAAAATATATTGCTACAAATTAGTAATCAATCATGTAGAACTAAAATCAAGTGTCTCCAGCTTGAATTTACTCAGTTAACTGAGTGAAAAGAGACATGTCACCTTAGTTAACTACCTCCAAGTATTTTGTTGAAATTGAAATTGAAATTTCTCATAATTTAATCAAGGGAAAATTAAATTAGGAATTTCTTAATGGATTTTCAATTCTTACCAGAGTTGCGAGATCCTGACATAACCGTCAACGGAAGTTGAAGTGGCTTGACATCCTGACAAGTCCCAAAAATATTAAGGGTTGTAAAATCACATTCTAAATATTGAATTAGATCATGCATGGTGTGAAGATAATTTCTTCATCTCATCTCAATGGGACCACTACTAACTGGATGGAAACAATCTCTGTCACTTATTTGATTAGATTTTACAACTTCAACAACCATATTGGTCAATTTGGAAGATTCTTCTGATCGCAAATATGGATATGTAGAAATCAGGGAAATTTCATGAGTAAGCTAATTTTAAGAGTTGTCTTCATTCCAAACAAGATATGATGAGATATGGAAGGAATACTCAATTATTTGATCATTTCCTCTCATGTCATGGATATTATCACTACATTGTGTCAATTGAGAAGTTAACTCATCAGGTCAATAAATTGAAGAACAAAGAGTATCCTCGTCGCAAGTTAATGCACCACAAATGGTAGAACACAAGGGTCAATGAGATGAAGGGGAAGTTTCCATAAGATAATATTCTTCGATTGAATTAGGATTTAGATCTAAACCTTTCAAATTAAAGTCTTTTGGAGGAACCGAAAGATTGGATGGTGGAATTGGGTACTCATCATTGCATACAACAAAAGAGTCATCATCATCATAATTATTGTTTCCCAAGACTTCAAATTGATTAAGTATATTCCATTTGATTCGTTGCTGAGATTCTCAAATTGATAAATAAAACATGGATGGAAGAGAATTATCCTGACATGGGGAACTTTGAGAAAGAGAAGAAATATGAAAGACCTCTTCACACTATTTCCCCTTTACCTGTGTAATCTGAATGCCTTGTACCTAATCACAATTTGAACCAACAACTTGAAAGTCAAGAGAGTGTGAAAATCTGGTTGGTGGAGTAGATTAATCAAGTGGATCATGATACAAAGTATCATGGCATGTAGATGATAGAGGGTAACGGATGTCGCTTAACGAAGTAACAATTTCAATGGAAAATGATTCATGATTGAGGTTAATATTACTAGATTCATCGTGAGGAGGTTAGAAATGCCAAACTTAGTCTTCACCATAGGCTTCATGAGCCGTTACGAGGTTTCCTCCACTCGATGTTAATCATGAAAAGTAGAAGGAGGATGAGAATACGTATTAGGAATTTGATTTGCATATTTCCCAACTTTATTACCATTGCAAGGAGGCACCTGCATTGGTACTAGAAAAACGAGGAGGAAAAGGAACAAAAGAAGTAGTAGGTTCCTCCTTTGAAATTAGAGGTGCTTCATGGTTTAAAAAAGTTGGGGAAGTAGAAACATCAAGGGGTTCATATTCACCATGCATAGAGATGTGAAAGAAATTCTTAAACATTTTTTTAAAGAAATCCCAATCTGTGTCTTCTACTGGAAATTCATAACAAAGGTGAGGGAAACTACCAAAGAAATTCTCAATTGATTCATTAGATTTCACTCTTAGTTGATTAATTATTTTAAGAAAATACTAGTAATCATGGCTATCAAATTATTTATGAAGCTCCTTTGCAAGTTGGTCAAATGAATGGATAGAAGCATCAGGTAATGTATAATACCATCTCTTAACATGAACTCCAAATGTGAGGCTAAGAAATTTGGCCTTGACATCTTGCACAATATTCCACTAGAAAGGGAAAAATTAAAAACTTGAAAGAAATGTTCATAAAGAGTTAATTCACCCTCACCATCAAACTCAAAACTGGGATATGGTATAGAAAACATTTGTAGGGATCCTAACATTAAGCTCTTTAGAAAAATAGGTCAGGATTATGATTTGGGAAAGAGCCATTTTTTATAAGAGATTCAAAAAGTACTCAACATGCATAGTCTATCATATGGACCTCCTTCTAGTGCCATTTGTTAATGGTGCTAGATATCTGTCATCCAAGGGGGTTTCCTTAGTGTGAGTTGCGAATTAGACCTCAAATCGATTCAAATAGGAGCCCCAACCAGAGTATCGTCCTGGTTTCCATATATGCTTATAATGTTTTCTTGGCTCTAATTATTAGTATGAGAGAGGAACACATGTGTTCCTTAAAAAATAAGTAAGTGTGCTTGGTGAATGTTTGGTTGTAGGTGTGTCAAGGTTCTTCTACTGTAGAGGGAAAATAAAGTTAGTCTCTAAGAGAGAAGTAATAGTACCACTATGGTAGAAAAACACACAAACAAGAGATATGTGCCTAACCTTTAGAGGAATATTTCACAAATATGCAATGGAAAATGTAACCACTACAGCACATTCTCAATATTATAAACATTAAAATAACTGAAATAGTTCCACTACTTTAGTACAGGTGAAAAGAAACATGTATCATAAACATTCACAAAACAGTCTTACAAACATTAATATTCCATGCATGAATAACATATTGGCCATTAGGCTTCATATATTAAGTAGAAGTACCTGGACACATGTATATAATGATTAACACTATCTCCAATAGTGGAGTGTTTGAACCACTACTTGCTCCCTAAAATAAATAGCTTGTCTCTATAATGCCTTATGGGAGGAGCTAAGGTGAAAAGTATTTTTCTCATACAATGAGGATGTATGTATAACCAATGGGGTGATGCTTCACCTCCCTTGTGACTCTTTGACTACCCTAATGATTGCTTGAATTCTTATGAATTTTCGGCTTTAAATGAATCTTCATATTCTATACATGTCCTTTGGACTTCCACTTTACAATACATTTTTGAATAAGAAATTACATAATCCACAAGAACTGTGTGGCATATCACAACTCATGACATGACATGACATGGCACTATTGACATGGATTTATTGATGACATGGAAATCTCAAGCCATTCTTGCTGATCCTTGCTATGTGTCTTCTTTTGAATGCTCTTATGTCCACTCCATATGGCTTCGAGGTAAGGAGTATTCAGTGATATTAGGTCTTGAGTTGCGGTCGCAATTTAGTGTAATTTTTCTTTCTATTGATTGATCAACTTGCATAATCAGCTACAAATATGTCTTTGAGCATGTTTTCCTTCTCCATATCCTTCTTCATCATCCTATCATGTTATGATAGAGTACCTAGATCTGTAATTCACTCATGAAAAGATGAAATCAATCTGATAAACCCATAGTGTAAGATGTTGCATGTTGATACACTCACTAGGCTAGAACTGTGTTGCAGGCTAAGCAAGAGTCTGAATGACTGTGCAACTATGTAGCTCAAGAATTCGAGGTTGAAGTTTGAGCCTTGAGACTACACAATGCATAATTGAGGCTAGACTAAGAAAGCAGTTTTGGAGCTCAGTGAGCCAAGCTAAAGGATTGAACACTAATTCTTGCTACTACACAGTTCTATAAGGTAGAGTAGGTCAAGTGATTATGAAATTATGCAGCTCAAGATATCAAGGGTTGGGATTGAGGTCAGAGACTGCGCAATTCATAGTTGAGGCCAGGTTGGATGGCTAAATTGCGTAGCTTTCGAGGCCAAGGTCTGGGCTTGAGCACTGAAACTACAAAATGTGCAGTTATGGGAACCAAGAACTAAGCGTTGTGTAGTTTAAAGAGGTATGGTTGTAGCTAGAGGGCTAATATTACACAATACAGAATTTAGGAGGGAAAATGAGGCTAAGTTGCTGGTCAGAGAGATTTCATAATTTGACTAATTGTGAGATCGATGAAGATGATGTGAACAGTGATAAGACTCGACTGTGATTACACACTAAGAACACTTAATGGCATAACAACGTAGATCAATGAAGACATATGAAGAACATACCTTCCTCAGTACGACAACTATGCAAGGAATCACAACAAGTGTGACAGTAAAGATACACTTTGTGATGACTATGATGACACTTTTGTGATAATGCTTACAACATTGGAAATGAGTGTAGATAATTTTTACATGGTAATATCAACTCATTTACACAAATGTGATTCCTTTAACCCACAAAAAAAAGCTCATATTCATTGTACAACACATACCATACGAGAATGTGGCATTTTTATTTCCTTGCAAAAGGGACAAAAACACTTAGAGAAAAACATACTATGGATTTCAATATTTGCTACGAAAATATGCAAGACCAAGGTGGGCTTTGAAAATTGTTGCGATCAAAACGTTTGGAGGGTTTTGTAGTAGAGAAAATAGAAGGAAATACTATCACATTGTAGGTTTAACGTTAGCATGTATTACATAAATTAAGTAAAGGGTGCATAAAAAATTGGATACCTCGGTGTCCTAGTAGCAACTTATATATGTTGGTAAGTAACTAGATGATCATTATTTCCCTTTAAGTTACAACAATGTCAAGGATTCAATGTTATCCCTAGTTCTCTATCTTTATGGAGGAGGAGGATGTAAGGAGATACCCTCCTAGAAAAGGGGATTTTCTTTTAAGGACTCCGTTTTGAGGTTTCTATATTTGTTCAATAAGATAGGCACACTTGCACATTTAATATTATTGACTAAGGTTTCATATTCACTTAAAAAACATTGTAAAATATTTTTGCAAGATATGAATACTTTAAATAACTGTTGTTAAAGGGTTTATTATGGTAAAAATTAACTTCTACTCTATTAGTAGAAAATCCTATTCTATCTAGACATTCATGAAAATAAAATAATTGTATAATCAAGCATTACCCTACAATAAATGTAAAATAAGATATAATTAAAGTATAGTATAATTAACTAAATACTAGAAGAATACAATTGAAAACGCTAATCCAAGTATAACATATGCTTTTCACATTGGAACTATAACATAGATAAGTGCAATCTACATACTATATTTTGTTCTAGAAACCACACTAAAAAAAAATAGCTTATCATTCATATAGGTACTCATATGATCTAAACTAATTAAGGAAATCCCATATTTATCACCATGACAAAAACATATATGCTAGAAAGAAAGTAAATACAAGAAAATAATTGGCTAGTCTAATACTTCATAGTGAGCCCTTGTTCTTGGGTTCCAGGAACAATAAAACTATATAAAAGTGCTATAACAATCTCAATTTGTTGCACCAAGAAACACTCCTTAGTGTGTATGGAAGAGATGTTGTAATGTCATGTCATATCCCATCATGTAAACAAAAATAATAAAACAATAAAAAAAAAAAAA
>APFE031137913.1:0-11679 GCA_000404065.3 Pinus taeda
ACTCATTCATCTTTCCAAATATATTCTAAGTAATATTTTTGAGATCCATGACAATAGAATGTCTAGATATTTGAACATATAATCAATATAATTGTGAAATTAGAAAAGAGTAATTATTTACTATTGAACTATGCATGTAATGATTTAATAGTGATTTGTGAAACACAAAAATAAAGGACCTTTTTGTGGTAATAATTTAAGTATGTTAGTGGTCATTCTCACTGCATCTTTTTTGGTTGGGATTCTTGTAATATTTCTATTTAAAATTTCTAGAGTATTAATTCTAGCCTAAGTGTAGAGTTTTATCTTGAGATATGGGGGAGACCCTTATTTGTAGCTAGTCTAGACTTGTGGAATCCTTTCTTTGATCTGGATGGTGTTGTTGAGTCCCACGGGTCAAGAGTTAGAGTGTACAATCTCTTTGATTACTTGGCCATAAATATTATAGTTTAAGAGTTCTTGGATGTTGAACCAATGAAGCTTAAAACATGTTGGAGAAATAACCACGTTGGTGAAGATCAAATTGCTAAAGGGATTGATAGTTTATTAGTGGTAGAAGCCTTGGTGGACAAATTTAATAATATTTGTTAGTGGATTATGTTAGAGGGCGAGTCTAACCACTCACTAATTTTTCTAGAGATTAAAAATCCTTCCTAGATTAAAGATGAATATTTTGTAAGATTTTTCAAAGAGGGTTGGTCCTCTATAACACCCATCCCTTGTATGTAAAACTTATCTAACCTAAGATAGGAAAACATAGGTCTTATGTGTAACAAGAAAAGTAAATACTTTATTATGAAATAAATAAAATAATTAATAACTTGGAAAATCGAGAGACCAAGAGATGAGATACTTTCCAAATCCCATTGCTTAATGGGAATGGATAATCCTTTCATGATAAGAATTCTAGATCCAAATCTAGGTGAGACTAATGGATTTCAAGATAAATATCCATTAAACTACTTAGCTCGAGGAAGATGACAAGTTAAGAAAAACATAAAAGCCTTGTAAGAGATAAATGAAAGCTTTTATGAGGAAAATCCTGGTGATAAAGGCGGGTGTTTTTCCGAAAAACCTCGGAAAATGGATTAAAAAAGATCTATAAAAGTGGGACTACTTTAATGGAAACAATATCATTAAAGAGGGTATTAAATACCAACTGTAGAGATCAACAAGAGGGAGTTGATCCATGGTAGCAATTCTCACCTCACCTCTAGGGTGAACTCGTGGAAGATAGTCTAAATTGGGTGGTGTGCTCAGTTTTTCCCAAGTGACATCCTTTCGAATAATCTAGTTGCATGGGATGTTTAAATGTTGACTCTTACTCTCTATACTTTCAATTTTGAAGCATATAAGAGAAAATGCTTAGGTTTTTTTTACATATAAATTGATTGAATAATGTACATATGACTACTATGAATGAGTAGATTTTCCTATGTTAGGTGTGGGCATGAGTTAATTACATATGAGTGCATGGGACATCCATTTCATATCAATTCAATCCTAGTTAATTTTATTAGTAAAACATAAGATGTGGATCTTATGCAATATTGGTGTTATTGTGTCTTTTGTTTGAGACACTGAATAATCGTGCTTGAGTCAACTATGTAAATTGGGTAACTATGATTAAGGCTTAACTGTATAAAGTATGGTGAAGATTATTTATGCTATGAATTATGCATCCAATGCTGCTCTTTTAACTAAGTGTTCATAATCCCTAAGATACACATGTTAACATTACATGAAACATGTTATCATTACATGCGTTAAAGTAATTATGTTGAATTTTCATTTATGCGAGTATTGAGGTAAGAAAGGAGGTATTTTTTTATGCATAATCTTGACCTTGGATGATTGTTTCTTTGAGTTATAATACGTGTCGTAAATAATACTGAGGGGGGGGTGAATCAGTATTAGCAATTTAACAATATTTCATTTCCATAAACAGATTTATATTGGCTACTTCTGTTAATGCAATTTGCATATATACGTAATTGTGTTTAAAGAAACCAATGTATACCTTATAAACTTATAATTTAGTTAGTTGATTTTTAATTTTTGTATCGGAACCATATAAGCAGTAACAAGTATAGTAAAAACAGATCAGACAATCACACCCAATAACACAAGATTTAAGGCAGAAACCCAAAGTGGGTGAAAACCATGTGTTGCAATTCATCTCTATCTTCTTTTAATAAGAAACTTCCTTTTACAATATTTCTATACTAGTGCAGTCTTATACCAGTACGTGGGCTTCTACCTATAGAAGGCTACAACCTTCTCTCCTTCTCGAGCTTCTCCTAGAAGGGAGATACAACCCCCTTAGCTCTTGTACTAGCTGATGTACTAGTACGTAGGTGCTGACCTACAGAAGGCTACAACCTTCTCTTTTCTTCTAGGGACCACGTTTCATAAATTTTCAGACTCGATCCATCAATAGCATCAATCAAACACCAAAATATATCTGCATCAATAAATCTCCCTTGCACTAACCAAAACTGAATCAAACAATCACTTCTTTGAATGTTGTAAACAGAATATAGTAACAATACCAGAAGCTAAGCCAAAACCTATAATACTGCAATAACAAACAGAAGTAGCTAAAACATATTTTATGAGACGTACGCTACTTCAGTGTGTGGAACCCGCATTCATACACTGTTATATGAAGGTAAACATGTGTATACACTGTTTTGAAATGTTCAACCAACGTGTATACATGCCTTTGCTATATTGAACCTGCGTACAGATCTGTGAAAGATGATTTAACCTTTACAACTATTCAAACATCAATTATACCCACATCATCAGATTTATAGATTATGACATGCGCCAATTATAAAAGATCAAAACCACACAAAGATACTTCTCTTCAAGCTTTAAGATCTTGACCCATCAGTAAAACTTATCCTTCTTCAAGTGCTGAGGTTCCTCCTTGATTCAGATCCAGCTATGCACCATAACCAAATGACTAGTATTCTAGATCTTGCTTTTCATTAGATATTCAATACTTTAGTGCCTTTGCCTGATGATCTCCTCCTCATTTTATATTCTTAGGCCTTACTCAATACCATGGTCCAAAACCACTTAGAATCAATACCTTGGACCAAATATCTGGGGTCAACACTTCGAATAAGATACCTTGGACCAATACAATGGGTCAAAATACCAAGGACCAAATACCATAGACCAAAATCAAGTTTTGCAACATGTACACTATTTTCCTTGCGTGAAAGTGCGTGTATACGCATATGCGCCTTTTGGTTGGCGAACCTACGTGTATATACGACTTTGTCAAGAGGAACCTGCGTATATTTCTTTTTCCTTCATTCAGAGAGCCTGAACTGCGATCTGTCATCCAAGTGAGTTGCCATCAAGGACAACACTTGTTTCATAGTGCCAAACCTGTTCGATAATGCTAACAATCTCCCCCTTTGAACTTGATGGCAACCCCAAGTCATTCTCCGCCTTTGTCATCGAGGCCAAAGGGTTATGCTCCCCTTGAGTACATGCTTTATTCTGTGATATGCTAAAGTGTGTTGTTCATGCTCCCCCTGCATGTAAGCATGGTCTACAAAAAAATGTTCTACATGAAGAAGGTGACTCTATACATCATAAATGACCTTCCTATCACCAAAAACTCATACATACATCCATCTCCCAACCAAGTGGGAATATACCAAGATTGACTCATCCACCCAACCATGTGGGGATACACAAAAAGTTTATACATGGTAAACAAGAACATTACATCATCCATCCGAGGCGTAGTGGGGAAACATAATAGGTCATTACATGACCTTGATAATAAAATATATACATGACATAGAGACATAATATCTAAAACAAGACTCTAATAGTCATCAACAACTATCATAAGCCGCATTTTTCAATCACCATCCAAACCAGCAACCATGATCTCCCTTTGCACCTATTCCACCTCAAACAAAAACAACTTTGAAATTGTACCAAGATATTTTAAGATAATGCCAACAATGCATTATTATAAGTATGTGCTCCCCCTGAACCTGTGCCAGATGATCACTGTCAGGCCCATATCACACTTTTTTCATCCTGAGTCTATCCCACTGATATTCTTGAAACCAATGTATACGCGACTGTATCTAGAGAAACCAGTGTATGTATGCGTATATGGTTCATCAAACTCATGAAATAGATAAGTATCAGCGGCAAGAAGATGCATCAACTACTCCCACCTTCTCTGTGAAGTATTCAAATGTCTCTCTGGGTAGTGGTTTGGTGAATATATCAGCAACCTATTCCTTGGAGGGAAGATACTCCAATTTGACCTTTTGTTCAAGCAATTGTTCCTGGAGAAAATGATATTTGATAGGTATATACTTGGTCTTGGAATGCATGATAGGATTCTTTGAAATAATAATTGCACTTGTATTATCACTTAGAATGGAGATGGGTGGAGTACATATGATTTGAATGTCTTGCACTGTTTACATCGTCCAAAGAAGTTGTGAGTAGCAAGATGCAGTAGGCACATATTTTGCTTCAGCTGTAGATAATGCAATTGAACTTGTTTCTTGTTCAAAGAAGACACGAATCTAGAACCAATAAAGAAAGCACCACCACTAGTGCTTTTTCTGTCATCCATGCTTCCTCCCCAATCTGCATCTGTATATGCATGAAGTGTGAGATCTATATCTCTAGGATACTATAAACCAAGGTTTTGTGTTCCTTGAAGATATTTGAAAATCCTTTTGACTGCTTGAAGGTGTGTTTCCTTTGGATTTGCTTGGAATCTTCCAACTAATCCCACTGCATGCATGACTTCTAGTCATGGACCTGTTAGATAGAGTAGACTACCAATCATGGATTTGTAGGTTGGTTGATGCACTGCTGCTGATTCATCACTTCCGTTGAGGCTGCATCTTGTTACCATAGGGGTACATACTAGTTTAGCATCTTCCATTCCATATTTCTTCAAGATCTGCTTGAGGTACTTGGTTTGTGATAGAAAAATACCATTTTTATTTTGTTGAACTTGTAAACCAAGAAAATATGTGAGTTCACCAAGGAGGGACATTTTAAATTCCTTCTGCATTACCAAATCAAAGTTTTGACTCATGGATTCTTCATTACTACCAAAAATGATATCATCGACATACATAACAAGTATTAGCAATTTATCATTGTCAATTTTTATATATAGATTGTTATTAGCTGATGCTTTTGAAAAACCTTGTTGATGAAGGTATTTGTCAAGACAATAATATGAGACCCTTGGAGCTTGTTTTCGACCATAGAGGGCCTTTCTAAGTCTACATACAAGTTTTGGATCATTTCCAAGGACGAATCGATCTCGTTGCACAATATATACTTCTTCTTCTAGATCTCCATTAAGAAATGAACATTTCACATCCATTTGGTATACTTTGAACTTCTGAAAGCTAGAAAGAGCAAGGAAAACTCTTATGGCGTCAAGTCTATACATTCTTTTTGAGCATATCCTTTACAAACAAGTCTAGCCTTGTTTCTAAAAACTTCCCCATTTTCACTCAACTTGTTTTTGAATATCCATTTGGTTCCAATGATATTTTTATCATGAGGTCTAGGAACTAATTCCCAAGTACTATTCTTTTCAATTTTCTCAAGCTCTTCATTCACGACCTTTACCCAACATTCATCTTTCCATGCTTCATGTACATTTTGCAGTTCGATGGAGGAAAGCAATGCTAGATAGCTTGAAGCTTCTATAATATTTCTTCTTTTCTGTACACCTACCTCTTTCTGTCCCAAAATTTGAGTCTCTGGAGGATTTTTCTGAACATATCTCGATGGTATATTTTCTTCTTCCATTATCTACTCTTATGGTGCTTCATCAGTTTCTTCTTCTTCAACATTAGTCTAATTTGATGTTGAAGGATAATCCTCATATTCTTCCCACACTTCAATTTTTACCTGCTTTGGAATTTCGCCTGCTTCATCAACCACAACATCAATACATTCAATAATTTTCTCTAGTCTTTTATTATAACACTTGTATCCTTTACTTTGCGAAGAGTAACCAAGCACAAGGCCTTCATTTTCTCTAGGTTCAAACTTGCCAAGTTTTTCATCAGTCCTTTTGATGTAACATCTTCTTCCAAAAGCTTTGAAGTATTTTACACTAGGAGTCTTACCATACCAAAGTGCATGAGGAGTTTGAGTGTTGTTTACTCGAACACTTGTTTTGTTGAGAATAGTGATGGCCGCAAATGCAGCTTCACCCGGGAAGGTTGCAGGAGTTCTAGACTCATCTAGCATAGCATGAGCCATTTGTTGAACAGTTATGTTCATCCTTTCTACCACTCCATTTTACTGAGGAGTCCTTGCAGTAGATGATTCCCTTATTATTCCATGTTCTTCACAGAAGTCAAAGAATTCATCCGAGGTGAATTCCCCTCCTCGATCAGACGTGAGACATTTGATTTTGTGATCTGATTTGTTTTCAACCAAAGCTCTGAAGGCTTTGAAATTTTCAAATGCTTCGTCTTTATGCTTTAGAAGTCCTATCCAACACATTCTCCAAAATTCGTCAATGAACAATATAAAGTATTCTTCTCCACAAGGTGAATTTTTCCTTTATGGACCACATAAATCAGTATGGACAAGTTCAAGTGGCTTACTAGCTGATCCTTCCTTCTCACGGAAATGTGTTCTAGTTTACTTACCGAATTGACATGATTTGCATATTGTATTTTCTGGAATTTTGATGTCAGGAAGATCACAAACAACCTAGAATTTGATTGTTTTCCTTATCTAAGGGAATCTTAGATGCCCCAATCTTCTATGCCATAGCCAATGTTCATCATTTTTGCTTAGATAGCACTATTGTTGTCCTCCCTTGAGTATGTATAAATTATTTGGAGTTATTATGCCTTTGATCACTATTTCTCCTGTATCAAGCTCACAAAAAACACATCCATTTGATCAAGATATTACCTCATTTCCTTGATCACACATTTGACTAACACTCGATAGGTTATGCTTTAATCCATAAACATACATAAAATTTCTATCTTTAACCTTTTATTTTAAGAGAATAGAGCCTTTACTTTTTATCACTATAGAAGTGTCATTTCTAAATGAGACCTTCTTTTCCTTTTCTAAAGCACTATATGACTGAATCTTTTCTTTATCACCTGTCATTTTTTTCAAGCATCCACTATTGATGTAGCATTGATTTTATTGTCCCTCTGCATATAAGGCTATACCACATCTTTCAGTTTGTGGTTCTTTCTTTCTCCATGCTTTGGGACCTAATGAAGCTTGCTCCTTCTGAGATGTTTTCCGAAATTTACTCCTACATTCAAAGTCTTCATGACCGAAGTTGTTACAGATAAATCATTCTATTTCATTTTCAAGAGCAGAAACGTTATTGTAGGTCCTTTTCATGATCCCAGTCACAATTATTTGATTCTGTGCTTCTCTAGTCATGATGGTCTTGTAAGAAACATGTTGAGTAGTTTTGTGTCCAAAGTTATTACATGAAAAACATTGGCCATTAAAGAAATTCCTGTGATTATCGAATCTACTAAATTGGTGATTATAGTTTGCATTGACATTCATTCTTGAAGCAAATTGAGAATGATTTACGTGTGGTTGGTTATAAATTCTATTCATCCTTGAAGTAGATTGAACTCGATTTACCTGGTGATTTGCCTTAAGCCTTTGCTGATGATTGTCAAACTGTTCACTTCTCTTTGCTACATCAAGATAGCTTTTGGAGGTTGATGGCTTTTGTGCTTGAGATGATTCTTCAGTATATCCCAGACCTGTCTTTGTTATAGGAGAACGGTGTATTTTTATAATTTCTTCTAAAGCTTCTGATCCTTTAGCAAACCTAAGATTGAGAGCTTTTGTTTTCTCAATTTATTTTCCTAGACCCACAATTTCACATTGTAACTTTTCATCACATTTTTCCCTTTCAGCAAGTTGGAATGATAGAGTATCTATAATCATACTCTTTTATTCTAAACATATTTTAAGTTTAGAAAGTTCTTCATAGAGACCATCTTCATCTAAAGGATCCAATAAATCATCATCTTCCAAAGCCATAAGAAGTCTATAATCATTACTATTTTCATCTTCATCACTATTTCATAAACCATCACTATCTTCATGGGTATAGTAGCTTTTCTTATTTAAACTTTGTTTTATATTCCATTTTGTTGATTCCTTACCTTTATCAAGCTTATATTTGTGAGGCACCCACTCTTCCACAAGAAAAACATTGGAAAGGTAGTTTAGTTTTGAATCTTCCAGAACTCCATTGAAGTTTCTTAACAAAGTTTGATTCTTCCTCTCCTTTTGATGTATGTATTGATTCATTGGGTTCTCCTTTTCCTAAAGCTTTGAATGTAGCTTCTCTCATATCTGATGCACCCCCTTTTTTCATTTCGAAAGCAGTTAGGATTCTCTGTAGTTGTGACATAGTAATACTCTGAAGATCTTGATTTTCTTCTATGGCACAAAATTTTTATTCAAACTTAGAAGACAAGAATCTTAAAACCTTTTCAACTAAAGTAACTTCTTTTATGACTTCACCCAAGTTTTTCATGCGATTAGCAATCTCATCTATACATAAGAAATAATTAGCTATACTTTCATATTTGTGCATTCTGAGAGATTCATATTTGAACGTTTTACCTGATCGTGTCCTTCATAGCTTAGAATGATCTTGTCCCATATTTCTTTGGCAGTTTTGAGCTACATAACCTTGATAAATTCTGATTGTGACAGACTCTGCAATAGACTATTGATAGCATTCGCATTTGTTTCATACTGCTTTTTACCTGTCATATCTATAGGAATTGCCGATGGGAATGTGTATCCTCCTTCCACGATTTCCCAAACATTTGTTCCAAGAGATTGAAGATAGGTTGTGGTTCTTACCTTCCAATAGACGAAGTTACTCCCATCAAAGATTGGTGGTCTAATGGATGCCTCTCTTTCATAGTTACTCATGATGATAGATCTTCTTTCAAGCGATCAAGCTTCTTCTGAAGGGCCTACTCTGATACCAATTGTTGGAAATAATATTGAGATGGGGGGTGAATTAGTATTAAAAATTTAACAATATTTCATTTCCACAAACATATATATATATGCTACTTTTCTTAATGCAACTTGCATATATACGCAATTGTGTTTAGAGAAACCAGCATATACCTTTTAAACTTATCATTTAGTCAGTTGATCTTTAATCTATGTATCAAAACCATATAAGTAGTAACAGGTACAGTAAAAATAGAGCAGACAATCACACACAAGAATGCAGGATATAAGGTGGAAACCCAATGTGGCTGAAAACCACGTGCTACAATTCGTCTCTATTTTCTTTTAATAAGAAACTTATTTTTACAATATTTATGTATTGGTGTAGTCTTATACCAGTATGTAGGCTTCTACATGCAGAAGGCTACAACATTCTCTCATTCTCCAGCTTCTCTTGGAAGGGAGCTACAACCCCCTTAAATCTTGTACCAGCTGATGTACTAGTACATAGGTGCTGACCTATAGAAGGCTACAACCTTCTCTTTTCTTCCAGGGATCACGCTTCATAAATTTTCAGACTGGATACATCAATAGCATCAATCCAACATCAAAATATATCTGCATCAATCAATATCCCTTGCACTAACCAAAACTGAATAAAAAAAATCACCTCTCTGAATGTTGTAAATATAATAAAGTAACAGTACCGAAACCCAAGTCAGAACCTAGAATACTGCAACAACAAATAGAAGTAGCCAAAACATATTTTATGAGACTTACACTACTTCAATGTGTCAAACCCACGTTCATACGTTGTTATATGAAGGCAAACATGTGTATATGTTGTTTTGAAATGTCGAACGAGCATGTATATGTGCCTTTGCTATACTGAACCTGCATACAAATATGTAAAAGATGATTTAACCTTTACAACTATTCAAACATTTGTTATACCCATATCATCAGATTTATAGATTATGACATGTGCCAATTATAAAAGATCAAAACCACACAAATATACTTCTCTTCAAGATTTAATATCTTGACCCATAAATAGAACTTATCCTTCTTCAAGCACTCAAGTTCCTCCATGATTCAAATCCAGCTATGCACCATAACCCAATGACAAGTATTCTAGATCTTTTTCTTCATTAGATATTCAATACTTGAGTGCCATTGCTTAATGATCTCCTCCTCCTTCTATAGTCTTAGGCCTTACTCAATACAATGGTCCAAAACAACTTAGAAGCAATACCTTGGACCAAATACCTGGGGTCAACACTTCGGACAAGATACCTTGGACCAATACTATGGGTCAAAATACCAAGGACCAAATACCACAAGCCAAAACCAAGTTTTCCAACATGTACATGCTTTTCCATGAGGGAAAGTGTGTCTATATGCATATGTGCCGTTTGGTCAGCAAACCCATGTGTATATGTGGCTTTGTCAAGAGGAGCCTACATATGTCTCTTTTTCCTTCATTCTAAGAACCTGAATTGTGATATTTCATTTGAGTGAGATGCCATCAAGGAAAGCACTTGTGTCATAGCACAAAACCTGTGTCATAATTCCAATAATATATGCATCATAGTTGAATTGGAATTTTGTATTAAGGTTCTATTTATTGAGCCTAAGAGTCCACAACATGAATCTGGTAAAGCCTCAGAGGACTTGTATTATTGTACACAAGGGGTATGGCTCATTTCTTTAATGTTGTCAGAATTTGAGGAATATGGGTATAGGGTATTATAAGGATTTGTTCATGTAATACTTGTGACGATTGATTGAATTTGAGGAATATGGGTATAGGGTATTATAAGGATTTGTTCATGTAATACTTGTGACGATTGATTGAATTTTAACTTCAACTGAATAAAAAATTAAGGAATGGGGTCCTAGTAGGTAATTCTCATATTAGGCTCACACGGTATGTTACAAATGGTATGTGAGCACTAAGTTCAAATCTTGTGGCCTAATGTTCACCACACTTATGCAAGGTACAAAGGAGTTGTAGGTCGTAATGAAGGGTTCAATTATAAATTGCTAAACGAAAAGTATTCTAGAATCCATCCAAGTTCAAATCAAGCCTTGAAACAATTTTTTGTAATAGGAAAATGTATACTATAGTATATATTGTATATATATTGATTACTTGAAATCAAAGGACTAAGGTTGTTTGAAATAAGAGATATTTGATTTAAGAGTGGTGTCCCCTAGGTTACTTGACAATCATATAACTAATTGTGTTTCTGATTGCATAAGGGGGATCAATTTAAAACAAAAGTAGTCCATCAAGATGGTGTCAAAGTATTATAAGGAGTATGTTCATGGTTAAGATTTAAGACTCAATGATATCTTATATGGGGTGGGAAATACATGAATGATGTTGCATAAGATAAAAGATGGGGAGAATAAACATAACACCTTGTTAGTGAGTGAAAGTTAATTGAATATTATGTTTATCTCCTTGTGACAATAAATGTGATAAAAATTCAACTTCTGTGGGTAGGTACCTTAACTAGTAGGGTTCATTTTATTTTCTTGTTGGCCTTCTTTGTGAGCTGAACATTATATTCTATTCTTAGGTCATTAATTGTGGTCATATATATGGCAGAGGGTGAGCAACATATCTAGTTGATATAGAGAAATAATAATGCATGCACT
>APFE031137914.1:0-12865 GCA_000404065.3 Pinus taeda
ATGTTATGGGTAATGTTTTTGCGGGGGAACCTCCCCTAAAGCAGTTCTTGAATATATTGTAATGCTATTTAAAAAAAGGACAACCAACTCTATATGATCCCAGTAAGTCGCATATCATAAATAGCAATTCAGAGTTACAGTCTAGGAAGGTTCGGTGGAAAGGTTTAGCACAGAGGATGCAGGTGGAATAGTACCATAAAAAAGGTGTATTTCATATCAGACCCTACAACTTCTCAACAGTGCTTGAGCTCCTCGCTTCATAGAACAACATTTGTAGATTGTTTCTGTTGGTAATTGCAGATATGACCTACAGCCATTGATGGATATATAACGACAATGTAAACGATGCTACTAACAAAATATGGAGCTGATCCTCCCGCGAATCCGTTGCTTCATGGAACATTCAAAAGTGGTGCACCATAAAATTCATGAATAATTTAAACGGACACTCTTGGAACTCTGGCCTACACATGTCAAGTGGAAAGCAGAAGGGTGCCTAAAATTCTCTACACAGATGTCCAACCGATATCGGAACTCTGGCGGTACGTACTAAAATTCTCTACACAGATGTCCAAGCGATATCGGAACTCTGGCTGTATATACACATGTCAAGTGGAAAGCAAAAGGGTGCCTAAAAATCTCTACACAGATGTCCAAGCAATATCGGAAGTGTAGACAAAAATCGATGGGAATATGACTCAAAAGTGCTGCACCATAAAATATCTTAAACGTTGTTCTCACTAATGCTCAATGCATACCTTGTTCTCTTTTTGACGGTTCGTTTATGAAAACGTCCCCTCTCATAGGTAAGATTGTGGTAGAATTCTTCGTTGTGTTAATTGTCCCAAAGTTAAATTTGTTTAAAGAACAAATCTTAGAGATTAATGATAATTTTCAAAATGGGATTTTATGACGGTTCATATTTAAAATAAAATAACTTAAGGACGCTAGTCAGAGTCCGAGATCAAATAACAGATAACACTATTTCAATATTACCATTTAAAAATAATTAAATATTATTTATGATCCAAAATATAAAATATTTGGAAGAGGAGAATATTCAGATGTCGAAGGTTACAGCTGATTGAAAAGGATAACGACAACGACCAAACTTTTGCCATCCGTCAATATCCTTCCACTGCCCAGTTGACGGCTGAAAGAAATAGGCAATCTGATAATCTTTCTCATTAAGGCCACTTACAAAAATCCACTCACGCCACGCTACAGCACAGAAAATAATGTCTAAATTTTGCGGAACAGAAGCTACAGGCGTCCACGCATTTTTCTCAGCATCATACTTCATCACTTGTTTTGAAACGATCACGTACAGGTTCTCACATATACAGACAACACCGGAATCCTGAACCGTAATACCCGTTTGTAAAGTCCAAATGTTTTCCAGCGTCTGCCAACGGCCCGTCTCCTCATCAAAAACATCCGCGCTACTTTCGACTTCGACTGCTCCACCAGATGGCATTCCACTTATCACCATAAATTTCCCGTCCAGGTAAACGCCCGCAGATCTATTCCGGTTTTGAGTCATGGGAGGCAAGATTTCCCACCTGTCTTCTTCCACGTCGTAAGCTTCCGCAGTGGACAGAGAGTTGCCATGAAAATCTTCACCCCCAGCGACGTAGATAAGTCCTTTCGAAGAAGAAAATGCAGAAGCGAATGTGACACGACTAGTGGGTATGTTGGCGCCTCGGCGCCATTTTTTGGACACAAAATCATAAATGAAGACAACAACGTCCAACCTCACCCTCATCTCAATTTCGATATAACATCCTCCAAACACGACAAGCTTCTCATTCACATAAACGAACTCCCAATTAAATGCAAATGAAACAGGATCACAAGGAATGGGTGGTGTCCTTTCCCACGTCTTCTCCACAGGGTCGTATACTGTTATTCCATAAACAAAGAGACTGGGAACGTCTTGAATAAGACATATCAAATGTTGGCTCGTGCCATAGGTCTTTCTGTCCTCATAGAACCGGGGACTACACATCATTTCCTTCCAGCTTCTGCACACATCCTTCAACTCATCGTGTGATATGTAAGGAGCGCGCAACAACACTTGCCGTTGGACATCAGTAGGAATATTCATAATATCTTCCATTATTGGCAATGATGAGAGATTCAGTAAATGAATGTTGTTTAGAAATTGAGTGTTACCTCAGAAATCCCCTTTTGTCTCTTGCATGCGTATTTTGAGACACAATTCTTTCTATTAGCACGCTTTTGTCTCTTGGTTGCTTATATTGAGTTATAATTCTTTCTATTAATACATTAATCAGTTGACCGTGAGGTCAATTATTGGCCGACTTTAATGGATGAATACCATTTTCGTTTCCTTCAAACTTAGAAATGCTTGTTTATAATTAATAATTAAAATAATCATATTTCTATTTATGAGTATTTATTATGTATATTAAATTTTCAAATTTTAAAAATTATTAATTGTAATTTGGTTACTGAAAAAAGAAGTTGTGCTATATGTTTTGAGATATAAATTATGTAAAATATTTTCAAATTATTTAACATTTTGAATGGATGTTATATTTATTATTTGACATAATATAAGTTAAAGTAATATAAATTACAAATATAAAAAGTAAGGAAGCAAAACCACATAGAGGAGAAAAAAGATCAACAAGGCATCATCAATATTTTCAAATTGACATTTAACATAGATTTAATTAAATTTATTCGTTTTCACCCTTTTTAATATCACAAATACTATATATTCTATTAAACCTAGTCTTTTTATGATTTGAAATCTCCAATACAGGGTTTCACTATGAATTAGGTGATCTTATTTTAATAATTTAGTTTTTGTTCTTTATGTTAGTTCTCTGTGTAATATAAGCAACAATTTTATATTAACTGTTAAAAAAGGTACATTTTTGTGACTATTGACCAATCATTAGGAAAACCACAACAATAACATACCACAAGCATAGAGTTTTTGTCCATATTACTGTATTGATATGGTAATGAAATAATATATCAAAAAAATTCTAATGTAAAGTTACTATATAATCTATACCTATAATTAACATGAGAAACATATTTTTTCTAGTTAAGATAAACAAATATTATCAACCTAAACATATATGAAGGAGAGTCCCTAGGTATTTCTTATGGATTCTCATTGTCCTCTACTAAGGTTGGGAATACCACGTCATCAATCTTCTCAACTAGAGAGACACTTTGTTATTTAATTTCCTTATCTATAGCTAGATGACATCAACATGTATGAATATTTCTTATTCAACTTCACTTCTCTCCAAAAGCACCTTACCCACGTTGGCTTCATATGCTAGTAGAGGCTGACACTATGAACATATATCATATGATTGACGTAGATATTTGTTGTATTTGAAACCCAATCTCTGACATCCTCCTGAATCTCTTCATCTTGGAGAAAATTTTTCTCCATCTCGTTTGGTTTAGTAATATTTATTTTGTTCTTATGCATTTTTCTTAACGCTAATCCATGGTTTCGCATGACTTCCATGATGACATCGGCTTCCTCCGAGATGAGCATCCTAAATGGTAAATGAGATCCATTGAACTTTTGGGAAAAAATTAACCCTCAATTTACTCAAGCATATAAGATTCAAATAGAGGGGACAAGGCATGAAAATGTATTTGATAAACAAATTGATGGGCGAAGTACATGCAAGGGAAAATATTAGCTCTTGCAAACAAAAATTAAAACATCCAAAAGAAAAACTACATAAAAAAATACAAGAAATGGCCAATGTAACCAATATACCTATGTTATAGAAGGCATGAGATGGTGAGGTGAGGTACTAAGCCGAAATGTGCATCCACATCCATGTATCTTATGGTTGAGCAAGGTAGCGAGGGTTGCTTTCCACAATGAGTAGAATTAGGAGTTAATAGCATCCGCAGAGAGACAAAACCTCCATATATCCCTATTATTATCTTCACGTGTTATGGGGATTGTGGTTTAAGACCATCTATCCATAACTAGAGAGGGGTGTCGAGGACTACCAATAATGCTATACCACCAATACATGTGTCATTGAAATATAACACCCCAACCCCAATAGAAATAGATGAAGAAATATGCAATGCAACATAGAATAAGTCGATAGATCAAACTACGCAAATGTCCATGATCATTAGAAAACCGTGAAATCATTTACAATATAACTTAGTTGAGCCTAATAGGCATGCATAAAAGACTATACCAATGAATTGTAACATAAAGATACATCGCCAATATTTGGGATATGCATTTCGCTTCACCATGAGAATAACACACATTTGTCTGATTATTAAAAACAAAATATAACATTATCCCCGTGCCAAAAAATGTCGATAGACACATTGTTATAACACATAACAACATGAATTCCATTGACAATGTAACATTTTCATATATAGGTGGATATACGTTATACTGGTATGATAATCTTAATGACTCGCAACCAAGGGAGGGCTTCCACCCTCCACCCAACTATAGGCCAATTGCACTACAATGTTCCTTTAGTCATCAGAAAACAAATAGAGTGTATCCATTGCAAACTAGGGATCCAAAAAACACATAAGTTATACTTTCTCAACCTAACAGGGCTCCAAAAAACTCTACATATCTATCTATTTCTTCCTTTGACTATGATGCACCTTGTGCCTCCAGTCTAGCATCAACCTCGTCCAATGGTTTTCCTTCACTCTCTAAGATTTAATGGTAAACCCTTGTATGTGTATCCCAACATACAAGAACCCAAAACCCACAACTCTATTTCGGATTTCCTACTCAAGCAATTGACGTTTATTTAGTAGGGTATTGCTTCTCTTTTCCATAGTTTGTAGTGCACTCTCTCTATGTTGTTGTGTGAAAAACACCCTAATCATTATCCATTATTTATTGAATGTTTTCTCCCACCGACCCCTTCGCAAGGCCCTTGCATTTTGTCTGCACAATGCAACCAATGACGTATGATAATGGGGTCATGGGCTTCTCATCCATTTAGGAATCTCGTACGCAATCTCCCTTCCTACTGTGCATGTCATTAAAATTCAATCATAGTGTTGGTGGCCGTTAATGGATAGCCTTGACTTGTCAACTTTCTATGCAACTCCTCCTCAAAACCCTATATCCATGCCCACTCCTCTTAGTGATTCATTGTGTTTAAATTTCCATAATTAATTACATGAATTACAATTCATAATAAAAATCACGAAATGGATTACAGTGTTGAAAACTGTAACTAGGTTCGGTCTTCAAGATCACATGTAATTATGATTTTATTTAAAATATGTAAAGAAAGAAAATAAAATTATTTTGGTGCTTGACTAATGGGTTTCATGAGAAAGTGATTTTACTTTTAGTTAAGTCTCCCATTCAGAGCATTTAGGGATTTTTTTCATCTAGTCATAAAAGTATATAAAGTCATTGTCATGTATTCAAGGCATGGTACACATTGTAAAATTCAATTTTGTTTTTGTATGTAACCCTCCAAGACCTTGTCACCAGTCCTCACTCAATTCAGCCTATAATGAAAGGGAAAACTCTAGAAAGATAAATTCTGCCTACTCCAGTGATCATGTTAGCCTAATATTCATGGACAAACAACTATATATAGCAGTGGTTGACCTCATTTGGAGGAAAAAAAATTGGTAAAGAAATTATGGGATAGTCAATTGTGAAATTCATCCTAGAAGGAGCCTTAACATCAATGAGGGAAGAAGACAGGATAGCAAAAGAAGTGACATAATTGTGGGAATTTTGTGGGCTAATCTACCCTCACACTTGTGAATATTACATATCTAAATCATGCTAAAGGTTGCAATAATACAAGGGTCATCTAGATTGGGTGAAGACTTCACTGAAGGAAGCCGAGTAGAAGAGAAAGAAATATCCCTCCAAAAGTAGACCATTCAAGGATCAAACAATTGATCTAGGGTTTCTGTTTTGAATCAAAATGTTGCAAACCTACAAGAAGGGGCCAAAATTCCAAAGGAATCCAAGAAGAAGAAGAAGAAGAAGTAGAGCTTTTAGCTAAGGTAAGGAGGAGTTGTCTGATTTGGTCTGGGAAGGGCTCTAGTTTCATGGGTCTTTGTCATGGTCTTCGTATTCATACATTTAAGGTTCTATAAGAAGAATTTGTTTGCGTTTTCCTAATAGAGACTGAGAGGTTTTCCCCATGGCTAACAACCTATATATTGTGTCTCTTGTCTTTTTATTATTCATGACTTTATAATTGTATTTATGAAAATAACATAATAACAACATAAGAAATAGAATGTCATAACCAAGAAGTGAAAGGACTCTCTCAGGAAATTATCAAAGTAGAGAAATCACCTAATTGTTGATGCCCTAAGTTTCTCAACATGGTATCAGATCTAAGGTGAAAAAGTTGAGAAGAGGCATCTAATCAAACAGAGGCATCAAAGTTTTTCGAAGGATATCAAAGCACAATTTCAAGATATACCTCATAACATAGATCAAGGAAGTCTACTTCAGAAAAAGTCTTGGGATAGTTATCAATGAGGAAGAAAAAAAATACCAAAAACCCTAGAACAATTTCCGAGCTCATCTCTCAACCATAATCTAAGGAGTGGAAGCTTTTTCAAAAGACCTAAGAAGGCTAGATCAAATAAAATTGTCATCATCTTTGAATTGGTTTTGGAAGGAATCTCTCTGTCATTAAAGCAAAGCTTTTAGCTTTGAATAAATCCATCGAAGTGTTCTCTCTCCAAAGTGGATCAAGGAATACTCTTGTAGAAAGTCTATCAAGAAGTAGTCTTCTGCTATCTATATCACTGTCGAGTTAAAGGAGGAAGCAAATGGAGAAAGAAACATCTACTCAACTAAGTATATTTATGACTTCATATAAATCTATCATAATGTAGTTTTTACGAGGAGAGAAACAAATTAGTTGGGGCTTAAAATTTTCTTGCATGGAAGAAAAGAACTGATCTAAATCTTATTGAGAATGAAGTCATCAGGCACATTAAGGGATAAATAACCCAACCTCCTAAATAATGTTCCCAATCCTTTGCTACATACATGAGAGGGGCAGTGATGGCCTAGAGTATTCTCATAGAATCCATTAAGGACCCCTCATCCAACATGTACCAAAATGAAGCACTTCAAAAGATATATATAAAAAATTGGTAGAGCTGTTTTACATAAGTACTGCAGGAGAAGTCATATTTATAAGGAGATAAATCTACAAATTGAATATTTCAAAGGAATAAAAAATGGCCTCATATTTCATGAGGATTTCACAAATAAGAGATCAACTTCAAGATCTCAGTGAAATAATGTCTGACAAGGAAATGACCATTATAGTATTAAATGCACTACTGGAGGAATGGGGCAACTTCACTTCAAGTCTTTATGGGAAGAAATAATTCACTCCTTTCCATGATCTATGGTTATTATGCAATATTCAAGAAACCAGGATAAAGGAAAAAACTAATGTAGGATAAAATGAGAAAAATCAATCATATGTTGTTATCACAAAGAGAAAAGGAAAGTTTGGTAAATTTTGTCCTTAGAAAAAGGAGAAAATGGCTAAGATTCAATGCTATGGATGCCACAAATATGGGAACTATAGAAGATATTGTACTAAACTTAAGAAGGGAAATAACACAAGAAATTACGGAGAAGCCCATATTATTGAAGAAATGGAAGACCCTGAGATGAAGAAGCTTAAGAAGGAGGAATTAAGAGATCCCTACTATCAACAAGATAATATCCTCCACTAAGGTACTCTTCAGTTCTGTAAATTATTGCTATCTAGATAAGAATCATTGGAAATAAGATAGGATAAGTCATATTAGAATATTACATGATGGTAGAAGCATTAGAAGTAAGAGCTCATCACATCATCATAGATAATATGAAGGAGGAACAAAATCTATGGCAGTCAACTATGAAGGATATAGCTCTTGTAAAACTCATTGAAATCTCAAACGACACTTATGGGATTAAGAAAGAAGTCGTATAAGACAAGGCTCATCATACATCAATCAAAAGGGTGACATCTACATAATAAGATATTTAATATCCTCAAGATACTCTAATGGGATCTTCATTGAAAGGTTCACCGAGCACAAGGGGAAGCGAGTGTTTCATCAAGAATTTCAACTTGTGGAATGAATGAGATGATGCTATGATGATATAAAAGTGAAGCAGATAAAGGGGTTGAAGCTCTTTCATAAGAATTTTTTGCATGGAGTCTCGATGACCCAATAGAAAAATGAGGTATGTGTGGTTACATTTTTTGTTGTGCGAGGCATGTCATATTGTTGCATAT
Organism: Pinus taeda; assembly: GCA_000404065.3. Taxonomy (NCBI): domain Eukaryota; kingdom Viridiplantae; phylum Streptophyta; class Pinopsida; order Pinales; family Pinaceae; genus Pinus; species Pinus taeda. Next base: position 8,304 of record APFE031137914.1, read on the forward strand.
ATCATGAACCAATAATATATCTTAATAGGATGATAAAAATAAATGATATCCTTGCTCAAAGGGATGTAGGAATGCATGGGTCGCACGTTCGCTATATGAAATCAGCATAATATGTCCTCATGTGAAGTATGAGCTGGTTGACTATAATTGAGGAACTCTTATTAGAAGCTCTTGGGAATTAAATGTGTGAAGAAAGGAAGGAATAGATCATGGAAAATGAAAAAATGATAAAGTAAATCAACATCTGAAGGATCAAAAATATTTGACTAGGATATCTCATTGGAAGATATGAAGACTTTGATGGAGACTCAAAAAGAAAGAGATCCTTGAAAATATATATCTTTGGGATATGTGTCAATATATATGCAGGATGTTGATGCAAACTAGAATATGTTATGATGAAATACCATCACAAAGGTAATGTATTTAGTGTTCATTTCTTTATTTTTGAACAAATATGTGGATGAGCTTATGCAAGGCTGCCAAGGAAAGAATTATGAATGTCTGCCAAGAGAACCATGTAGAAGGATGTAATATCCTTCCAAAGAAGATAGTATGAAGAAAACATAATGACATGAAGAAAGGCGAGATGTAGACCGATGGATCACTTTCTCATGAAATGAATAATGAAATGACTGACTCAGGGATGAAAGTGATGGATGGTTTATTCCCTATTAAGAAATCCCAAGAGATGAAGACTCCATAACAAATAAGAAATCCATTACATTGAAGGAATGAGCTCTTCAAGAAGTTGGTTGTCTTTTCATCTCCACCTGAGGAGTTGTTGTAGGTCCCTAATTTAGAGGGAGCCTAGAAACACATTTATTACTTGGAATAAACTTGGAAGATTCGTAAGCAAGATGGAGCTTATGTACATTTCTTCTCTAGGAATGTGTACCTTCCTTTATTGAAATATATATATACTCCCTAATTAATAGAGAGACAGATAGACACATCATTATGGTCCTCACATGGGAAGACAGAATGGAGGATTTTGTAATAATCTAGAATCTAATGCTCTTTGAGAATGAGATAGGGAATCCAACATAAGAGTATCCATTCTTGGAGGATTGGGAATCCAAGATAAGAATTTTGAATTTGGAACCCAAGATAAGAATATGCCTAGTGGAAAACAACCTAAGAACCGAGGTGGGTTATGTTCCAGGAGAGAAATGATAAGGGTGTTTATGAATCATTGCTCTTGCCAGCATTGAGCTCAGATCCTGTGGAGAGATAGATTTGTTAGTGAACGCATTCCTATGTGATAATTTTGGTTGATATTATGATATATAGATAGGTTACCAATCCGATTCTTGTTATGAAAAATTCTTTAGAGTAAGGATGACAAAGTACCATTATGAATACCTCCCTAGTTAAGAGGGAGTGTTGAAGAGTGTAAATATGTTCGGTCTTCATACTGACATGTAACTATGATTTTATGTAAAAGATGCAAAGAAGAAAAATAAAATTATTATAATGCTTAACTCATGAGTTTCATGAGGAAGAGATTTTATTTTTAGTTAAGGCTCCCATTGAGAGCCTTGACAGATTTTTTCATATAGTCATAAAAGTCTAAAGGTTTGTTGGCATGTACTGAAGGCATGTTACAGATTGTAGAATTAAATTTGTTTTTGTCATTCTTTCTCCAAGACCTTGTCACTAATCCACACTCAAGTCGTCCTACAATGAAAGGGAAAATTATAGAAAGATAAAGTCGTCCTACTCTAGTGATCATGTCGGCCTAATAGTCATGGAAAAAAAACTATATATAGTAGTGCTCAACTCTATTTGGAGGACAACAATTCAGTCAAACAAATATGAGATAATCAAGTCTGAAATTCATTCTAGAAGGAGCCTTAACATCAAGGAAGGAAGAAGAAATGATAGCTAAGGATGTTAGATGATTATGGGACTGTTTTTTAGCTAATCCATCCTCACATGTCTGAAGATTACAAATTTGAAGGAGGTCTAAAGTTGTAGTCATATATGGGTGATTTAGACTGGGTGAAGACTTCAGTGAAGGAAGCCAAGTAGAAGAGAAAGAAGTCTCACTCCAAAAGGAGACCATTGAAGGATCAAAAGGTTGATCTAGGATTTATTTTATGAAGCAAATTTTTGTAGACCTACAAGAAGAGGTCGAAATTCTGAAGGAAGTCAAGAAGAAGAAGAAGAAGAAGAAGAAGAAGAAGAAGAAGAAGAAGAAGAAGAAGAAGAAGAGAAGCGTTGATCTAAGAGTAAATAGGAGGCTTGTGACTTGGTATTGGAAGGGCTCTATTGTCAAGGGTATTTGTCATGGTCTTGGTATTCATCAATTGAAGGTTTGATATGAAAAATTCGTTTTGGTTTTCCTCTCAAAGAGTGAGAGGTTTTGGCCCTGGATGATAGCCTACATACTGTGTCACCTGACTCTTTATTGTTCATGAATTGGTAATTGTCTTGATGCAAAGAACACAATAAGAATATCATAATCAAGAAGTGAAAAGACACTCACAAGAAATTATGGAAGTATAGAAATCATCTAACTATCGATGCCCTAGAGTTCTCAACATACAGACATGGTTATTACACTTAGCATCAATAGACAAATTTTTGATATCAGTTTCTACATGACAATTTTATCATCTGGAAACATGGCCTACCTACTCTCAATACCTCTCTCCTATTCTAATAGCATTTCTCTCAACATTCAATTTTGCATGGAAATTGAATTAGATAAATCCATCAATTTTACAGAGACAAGACCCACACAAACCATTATCTTCATGCCCATTCCCACCACCACTTATCCTAAAAATTACTTGACTTGAAAACTTTTACCCCAAGAGCTAGCATAATATCTACTCCGTAATTCATTTTTAAAGAAAATGCCCAACTAATCCAAGGTTCCAAAGTTAATGGTCACTGTTAGGGCCATGGAGGAAAATTTTGATCATTTTAAAATGTTTCTAAGTAGCATGAATATCAGATGTAGCAAACAAATACCGTGATGGATAAGTATGCATGTAGACTCAAATCACTAAATTAGGATCCGAAGGTGTTATGAATAAGTGAAAAGAATTGCAATGGTGAGATGATGTTGAAATAAATTTATTGAAGAGGGAACGTTGGTAAGTGGAGAAGTAATTGTTAGGGGATATTTCAAGTAAGAATTAGTTATCGAGCAAGGTGAATGGGACAACTAGACAGTGTTGTCAGAAAATTTGAGGTAGTTAGGCCAACATGGGAGACTCGACAAGTTGAACGAAATTTTAGTGAATTATGAGAAAAATTATTATATATTATACTATTATATATAGGTTATAGATATATATATATATATATATATATATATTATTATTATATATATAAGGATAATATTTCTTCAGTGTAGGGGTTTGAGAGGAAGGCACTTGAGGTCAGTGGAGTTCAATTTAGCTAGTCACTCTGTCAATGAGTTCATGTGGGGATGATTTTAGTAAGCTCGATATCTATTGTTCCTTTTCTTTCATTGGATCGAAATGGTTATGTGTCTAAATGTTTAATGCTTGAGTCTCTATGTCAGTCTCGTGTCTAATTTTTTACACAGATAGAGATAGTTAATACTCTATTACACTAAAGTCTATAATTTTCTTCCAGGGAAAATTTTAGGAATCACCATAAATTTATATGTATAATAAATGGGAGAATCCCATGATACATAGGAAAAATTGGAGGCGATTTTATCAGTAATATAATATGTATATATAATTTTTTTGGCGAATCTCTTTCCAGATTATATTATCTTGTAAAGTCTAGGTGAATCTATTACTAAATTATAAAATCTTGTAAGATCTTGGAAAATCATTCACTGAATAATAAAAAGTGAAGTCTTGGTGAATGTTTTGTTAAAGTATGAAACCATATATGATAATAGAAAAACATATTCATTAAATTGTAATATACTAACATACATGTTTGGAAAATAGAAACATTATATTCTCTTCCTACAAAAATGTTGCAAGTTTCAGTGGCCATGTTTGTCAAGGTTCTCACTGTACACACTTTCATATCTTTGTATTAGTTTTGATAATAGTCCACAACAAAGTTCTTGTAGGTTTTGATCTTGACCACCAGTTCTGTCAAGGTAGGAGAGATTAATATTTTCTCTACCACTTTTGTAAAGCTACCACTTTTGTCAAGCTATCAAATTTCTTTCTTATTCCATAGACTCTAACTGCCAGATAAAAAAAAAACACAATATGTTTACCCCACATGCAAACAAGTAGAAAAGCACCCAACTATATAATATAAGAAAGTAGTAGGTATCCCAAGGCTGAAGTGATCTAATGGAAAGAAGTGATGATTATTCAAAGCCTCCAATCCAATATATTAATATAACATATAGATTATTATATTTTAATTGGAAATATTCAATTAAATAATAAAATTTATTATGTCTCTCCCAATCTAAATTGGCTATTAGCATAATTCACTTACCTTCATACATCTCGCATTTTTAAAACATTATAACATGTGGATTAATTTCCTTTTTGGTGCACAATCTCTGCCTTTTAGGACAATATGGTGCACTAGCCCATCCCCAT